>CAOLHI010003775.1:0-154422 GCA_948474755.1 Ctenosaura bakeri
CTGACCGTTGTTTCCAGGTAAGTGTGAGAAGCACACCTTGGTTTCCCATTCTGACTTCAGGTCTTCATCACACTCCCCCCATGAAATTCTCAGCTTTAGGCAATGCCCACATATGATCTGCCTGTTTGATTTAATTTATATTGTGTATGTAAAATCTACAGTATGCTGCTATTCGTGAAACATCTCTTTGAAGAAACACAAGGACATGAAACCTCACTTTCGTCCAGTACAGCATGTCAGAATCGTTCCCTCACACAGCAGTATTTCTCTCTTTCACTATAGCTGAGTTAGCTACACTGAGAGGTTAAAAGCGTTTCAAGTTTTTGTGGTGAATAATGTATAGTGTATGGGAAAGAAATGTTTTTTCTCAGAAAGCTACCAGTTGAAGCATAAAAAGTTCTTTTGCTCCATGCTAGATGTCTTTTCGAGATCTACTTGCTGGGGAAGGAGGGAGTTCTTGTTTGGAAGCTGTAGGTCCCTTCTGTCCCACGCTCAAAAATTCCAGCCACATTTATCAGTACCTTCTTTGCCTGTGTTAGCAGTCTTAGTCAAATATTTTTCAAGGTCTGATTTGATCTGCACCTTAAACTTTATGAAACTTAGCCATTTTTTATTTCAAAAAATTGAGATTTAAAAATTTTCATGTTGTGCAACTCATTTTTATATTGAGCCCTTTACAGTGGTGGGTGGATGTACATTTGCCACTCTTTGGAGGCTTTCTCTATTAAAATAAGATTCTACCCAAGTTTATTGGAGAACTAGAATGGCATTAACTCTGACAAATCATTTGCTGCTCTAATAGGTGCGTGATTCTCGAAAAAAGTAAAGGGACCAGATTGCTTCACAATTCAGGCTCACTCAATCAAAACTGGGAGCATATGGTGATTAAGGGCCTGGCTACACATTATGTGTATGAAATGAAAAGTAACTGGGGGGAAACCATATCTTGAATATCTCCTTCCATTTATTTCCTGCGCATCTCTTCTGAGCGGTAAACTTTCCCTTAGGATCTGGGAGAGAGAAGAGCAGGAGCAGTCAGCCACTAAACACTGACATGTGTCTTGCAAGAAAGCTTCATTGGGCAGTGTTTGCTTTCCAGGATTCCATACACTCCATTTCCTCTACCCCCACTCCCCAAACAGTCATTCAGCATTCCCTGATCACTGAGCATGCTCAGTCCTCATTGAGCTGTTTGGGAATTTTCCTGTCTCCCCCCTTAAGATTTTTTAATTTTTTTTTAACTTCTAAAAAACTGTGGAAACAAAATGGCACTGCCATTTTGATTCAAGAACATTCAAGAGAGTTGAGGTTGCTATCAGTGTATGTGTGAAAAAAAGAATAGGAAAGATGGTCAGTGTGTAACTTCCCTGTGTATAACTATGAACTAGCTTTCTGTAGTTCAAAGATAATCTGCCACACATCCACCATTCTCAGTTGTCTAACACCTGCAATCATCTTGTTGGAAGCAGTGTTGCAGTCCAGCATTTCATCCTGATCTCTGTGATGTTTCTTGGAATTAATGAAGTAGAAATTTACTTCTGGTTCATTCCAAATGTGAATACTATAACTCACTGGCCTTCCTCCTGATTGTCTAGAATGTTACATTTTGAGAAGGCTTGGCAGTGACGCATAAGAAATGGCTGAAAATTATTTTATACTGTATTTACCAAATTTATCAACAAACTTGTACAAAATTAAAAGGTTACAAGAAAGATGTTAATGTAACTCAAGTCTGAGTAAGTGGTCATAGTGGTCAGATACATTCATTTAAAAAAACAAACAAACTGCAGTCTACACATACTGAGAGTGGTCTGACCAGAATAAGCCAGGACTACTACCAATATCAGTTCTGCTCGTCTTTTGTTGGCCTTCCTTAGTGTTAATACTAGGCAGTCTTAACTGTCTTTGGAAGCATCATAGTTCTCAAACTTTGTTGCTGTGGTAACTTTCCAAAGGATCACCAATGTGTATCTAAGCTCTTAGGGGGAACAGTTGGAGTATTTTGGATTTCATCCCATATGGGCATGTTAAAAGTATAGACAGTACAGACATAGCTTATTCCCAACAAAGCAAAATTTAATTCTGGGTCTCATTTACGTTCTTCAGTGGCAAGCAAGGCCTCACACATAAGCACAATTGTGCTGAGCTATAGAGCAGCAAGGGGGAACATGTGGCCCTCCAGATGTTGCACTGCACCTTCCATCATCCTTCAGCATGGGCTTTGCTAATGCTGGTGGGAGTTGTATCCTAACAATCTGTGGAGGCCACACAACCCCCATCCCTGGTTTAGAGTAGATTGTGATGGAAAGTTAGCACTGTTGCAGCGTTCCCTACCTAGGTCCAGGGCAGACCTCTAGAAAGTGTACACACCCATCTTTTTCAGCATTCCACGTCCTTAATCATCTTGGTCCTCCATAAACCATTATTTTTAAATTGTGTTGTGCAACAGCAGTGCACACAGGAGAGAGAAACTGTTCACTTTGGGTATTCAAGTTTACTTTTTGAGTTCTAATGATACACAATACAATGAGAGGAGATCTTTAACTGCTGCCTGTCCTTAACTGTCACAAAACTCATGGCATAGATGGTGCTTCTGCAGTGCAGTAGTTTGACCTTTTTGCTGTGTTGGGAAAGCAGGCCTCAGATCTTCTAAATGATTTAAGTTTAAAAAGTTACATTTAATGCTGTGCTGATTCCTTTCCCCCTTGTCAGTATGCTGCTACAGGGATGTGAGGGATAAGCCATATTTTTGTGTCATTCTGTAATGGAGCTCAGTAGCTATTCTTTTTTGATGAAAATATGAGACTTGCCACATCTTTGATTTGGGTTTTCAGAAGTGAACTGATCGTGACCCTGAGATTAGCGGCCACTGACTACTTTCAGAAAAAAACATTTTGGGGGCCTGCCTGATCTATCTGGATAATCTACACCGGGGCAATTCAACCTAGAGAAGGATGCACTTTTTTTTCTCTCAAGTATTTTTCATGATTCGACTGTATCTTCTTTCCCTACCTTACTAGATTTTATTCCTGGTTCTTGGTAGCTTTGTGCATTATAGTCTAATGGCTGAAATAAAGAGGGGCTGCGAAGACTGGTAGGAAGGAGACTGGGTACAATATACATGGTAGGAACACCTTTCTAAAATAATAGACCATGTATTAAAAAAAAAAAGGTGAGATCTTTGTAGATGAAACTGACAAGGGACCCCCATCCCTGTTCTGTTTGCACAGTTTGGTGGAAATTAGTACAGTCCATGGCAAGCTGGCAAGATCATAACATTCTCTCTTCTGTGAGAGAATAGTGCTTCTGGATAATTTTAAGTGGAAAGTATGTGTGCCCTGTGGACATACTGTGTAATTTGAGTAATCAAAGGATTTACACACTTTGTTATCATGTTTACTTACTTAATCCCTGTGGCAGCATCACATTAGAAATGTGAGGAACAAATCTGTTCCTGTACCCCCTTTCAGGTAGTTGCTTGCACAGTTTGTATCCAGTTTAACATAAAATTTGTTACTCTTTTAATGAGATCAGCTGGAAAGAGAGGATGGTGTGTTGTTACTGCTTTAATTTTCTGGAATTATGGCACTGAGCTTTGTCCCTTAAATCAAATTCCCAATACCCACAAAATGGAATGCAAGGAGGAAATTATAGGATGAAATTAGAATTAGTAAGAACAGGCATTTGAGCAGAATCCACAGTAAGCCTCAGCCAATAGAAGATACTTGTGGGCACAGTCATATACCTTATATTGAGGAGTGGTGTTTAAAGGAGTATTTTGTCTAATCTCTCTGTCTTATAGCAGGTTTGTAGATAATGTGCATGTTCATCAGGAAGGTTTCAGTGTGCACTAGCATGCTATGACATATACACTCTGCTTTCATGAGCAGCAAGTTCCAGTATTTCTAAAACCTACCATCTACAGATCAAAGCACTAAGCATGGAAATCATTCCAAATGGATTATTACTGGGAAAGCAGAAAATTTGTATGGTCTCTGAGACTGGATGAAGTGGCATCAGTGCTATGAAGTCCTTGCTCCCTTATTGCCAAAAGGGGGGGTGCCTTAATTGTTCTCTTATGTTCTACTTACCTAGAGTGAAAAAGAAAGATACTGCTACAGTAACTTGGATTGTTGTATATACATAGTAGAATGCAAAGGTTAAACACTTCCCTTACACTGAGAAGGTGTGTGTGGAAGAGTACCTTTGAAAAATTTTCTCCACATTCAAAACTTGGTATTGGGAAAATGGAGCCAGCCTTGCCTTCCTGACTTTTTCCTGTTCTGATTTGTAATAGTATGTACTTTCTCCTCATGTCCTCAGTGGGACAGTCCATGAAATGCTTCACACTTGGTTTTGCTGAATTAGTATATTTGGTACCCAGACATATGACAAAGTCCACCTTGGAGCATGGTCCAACCTCTTCCTAGCCCTGCACATGAGGCATGCCTGTGATTGAAAATGCAGGCTTAAGAAATGCTCAGTGTGATGCAAGTACCAGACATGCCCATGAACTACCACTTTCTGACACACCTGTTTCCAAATCAGTAGTGTATGCAGTTGGCTCTGCACAGCTGAATTCAGTAATGCTCGTGCGATGAAAACAAGGCCTCTCCTCATATTATGGAAGGGTAGCATAGGAGAAATGCCAGATTTCTCTGTAGTTGCCAAGGGTAAAAGGGCCCAAGTGTGTGTGGTGCAAATGGTGGGTATCTGGGGGAAGGTAGGGGGGAAGCTGGTTAAGGATTCTAATCAGCCCAGCACTCTTATTAGCAAATAGTTGAAGTCACTGAGCAGAAATTTTGTTGAAACTGAAAACACACTGATCACGCAAAAGAATCCACATTACCAGTGTTGTCAAATGTTACTTTGTTTTGTTTTTCATTTGTTGTTATAATATATTTGGGGTTTTTTTCTAATTTAAATTCTCACTATTGCCTGACTGTGAACTGCAAACAGTGTTAACTTGATGTAAATAAGGGTCCTTAGAGGTGATACCTCTGACTGTTGTTCCACAAAGATTTTTTGCCAATTTGCATTTTGTTTTAAATAAAAGTTGCAATATTTTATTGGCAAGTAGTTTGACAGATGTATCTTTTGTTGTTGTTACATTAACCTTTGGAAGGCTAAAGAGGAGAATGTTATGACAGGGGAAAAAATCTAAATTTTAAACCTACAAAAAAATTATGCAAGTCGAAATTGACTAATTGGCTCAGTATTACAGAGATGTAGCTCTGGCAGCTGGAATTAGTGACAGACTGAAGAATAATCAGTAGCACAGAAAGGCAGTACCACTAGGTCTCATCAATCAATCAAGCTGTTCTGTTCAGAACTGAAGAAATAATAGCATGATTCTTGGCATAATGTAGTTTTAAGGAAACTACATCTTGGATGTTGTAGTGTTGAAATACTAGGTCAACATGTTCAGTGCTTATTACTTGAAGCATCAGCTGATGACTTTCATATGTGAATTAGCCATCATGGCTTTGTTGTTATAAAATAGATCTTTAATATCAACCTAAGATCAATTCAAACACACCTAGTGCTGGTGGAAGCTATTCCATTTGCTGATGCAGCCAAGTGCTAAATATTAATGCACAAGTCAGCCTCCAGGCACATGTTCAGAAATTGCAATTGGTCCTACCTAACTTCAATAATACTAAAAACCAGAAGACAAGGCTAATATAGTCTAGTGATTAAACAAATAAACTACAAATTGGCATTGCTCTGGTTAAAATCTTATCTTTGCCATTAAATTAAGGCCACAGTCTCTCAGCTTTAGTCCTCTGTTTACAAGATGAGTAGTAATGCTTGTCTGTCTTATTAATGTCTATTTATATAGCATGATTGATGTACATGGCACTTTACAAGTAAATCAACTAAAAACAGCCTGACAAAGGCATACAATCTAAAATGTTTGTATGTATACACACACACAGAGGGAAGGAAGGAATAATAAAATATAAAACTATACAATATAATTGTAAAACAAATTATCCACATAAAATATAAAAAATACAATATAAAGCAGATAAACAAATACATATAATTGAAATATACAAGAACATAAAACAATATTAAACTAAAATTCCAAAAAGCTCTGGAAAACATTTTAAACTGAGATTTAAAAATAATGAGGGAGCAGCCTGCAAATGGGCCTTGGTCAGCTTCCAGCTCATCTTAGGATTCCAGATGGTGTTTGCCCATCCTCCCCAAAGCCTGTGCTATGCAATCACTAATTTTATCATTTTATAGAGAAAAGTCTCCCTCAAGGAAATGCTGGTTACCCTTGTTTCAAACTGTTCTGCAAGTAACTTCAGCATCACAGAAACATCCTTATTCCAGTTATGCTTGAATCCAAATTTCTTATGGCCCAAGGCTACCACATCATTGCATTGGCAGAACTCTGACCAACACTGAAACTCTATCAAATCTCTGAACAATGGAGTGCTTATTTGTCACTTGAGGTTTTCAGCTACCATGGCAGAGGTTCACATGTCAGATCAATCTCCTGGTGATGGCATCTTCTTTTCAAAATTCCAACTACATTAGAAGAGATTTTTGACCTACAGATCAGCATGTTCTGTTCAGTTCTTTTGCTTTGTCACTATAACCTTGGTGACACAGGGTTTATCATTTGGCAGGCAAGCCCAGAGAGCAAATATCTTATCCTATTTTCTTTGGCTAGCCCTCATAAGGTGTAATTAGCAAACAGAGCAAATGCAAGTCTGTTGTTAGTTCTGACCAATGCACAGACATTCTGTAGAAATTCATTCACCATTTTCATGGAGATAATTGCAAGTCAAAACTAGTGGGGTATGAATCGTGGAACGTGCAAATGATTACATAAGTGCAAGTTGTGCATTATGTGAAGTGTGAAGTGTCTCAGCTACATTCAAAAAAGAAATCTGAAATGCTGGCCCCCCTATTTCCTTCAAATGTATGGCACTGGCATTATGGCTCCCCTGAAACAAAAGAGTCGTAATTCAGATTAGTTAGTGTGAAGTGGGACTGCACCAACCACACCTGTGGTCTACAGTGCTTCCAGACCACTAAATATCACAGGTTAACGTTCGTATAGGGCATGTGGGTGGAGGTTTGATGGTGTGCTCATTGTTATGTTTAATATTGTTCAAGTAGTGGCACAGTTCAGAATTTCATACCTAACCCCTAAGGAAACACTATAATAGGGGTGGAAAGTGTGTAGCCTTCCAGATACTGGAATGCAACTTGCAGCATGCCTCCCTACTGACAAAAGTTAGCCAAGACTGTTGGGAACTGCAGTCCAACATCTGGAGGGCCACAGTGATCCCTTATCTGGTGGCTTAAGAGCTATGAGGTACCTGACCAACACGAGCATTACTATTTAGCCCAAATAAGTAGCCCAATCTGAATGCCACGTTTAGTTACCCTTTGTGCTTTGTACTACAAAGGACTGGGTAACTGCCAAGGTTTTATTTACAAAAAGGGTTTGCAGTGCCATCAAACAGTAACTCATGCAAACTGCTTGCATTTATCAGACTGACAGTGTGAAGGCTTATTGCTCAACTTCACTGCCAGGCTGGAAGTGCCTCACACTGAATCTTGTACTTTTGGCTTTTGTCATTGAAGTCTCCCAGTACTAACTTTGAGTGCAGCATCATGATACTCTCAATTATAAAATACATATATGTATATTTATTTCATTCTGGGAGGCAGTGTGTGGCCATAGTTCCCCAGCACATAAATATGAAGCAATGCCCATATGTCACTTGAGTAGCCAAATCTTTAGTACTTTTTTAGGCCATAGAAATGCAATGCCTCTGGTGGGGGCAAGGTGCTTCCTTCACATCTAACTTCCGTAGAAGGGTACAGGAAGGAGAAGTAGCTTATTGCATTGTAAGCAAATATTCTAGGTCCTTGTTCAGTCACATTATCTTTAAAAAATCCAGGAGATCATTTACATTTTAAATACAGTCTCAATCTTGTATGCAATGTGAAAAAGCTTTACCACTTTTGCAGCTGTAGTGTCTTCCCTGCAAGACACTAATTCCAGGCAATGGATGAGGGTAACTGTTCCAGAGACATCATTTTTCTCTGCAGTAGCACTTTTCATGTAGATTTCAGCTACATGGCATTCCTTTATTTATGGTGGCTGCATTTACCTGCAGCAATTTCTTCAATCACCTTCTTTTTCACTTTTTTCTATCCCAGTAATGCCCACATAGTAGGGAAAGATAATATCCAGTCACAGTGCAATACATTTCACAATGTACTGGGCCTTGTGCAAGAAGAAACAGAATACGTTGCATGTTGCAATACTTGTGCAGTAAACTGCCACAGCATCAGGGAATGAAGTAGTTTATACGCTGGGAGATTGATTTGCAGCCCTGGACAGAGAAGAGTTTCTCCTCGTTGGGTACAAACACCATCATCCTTGCAACCTCATCCAAGGCCTCTTCTGTGAATGGAAGGCCACGGGCTAGAAAAGCGTCCCGGGCACACAGCTTTACATGGTGGTACTCTAGAGGCAGGAAAGGTACTAGAAAGTCAATGAGGTTCTCTTCTAGAAGGCTATTGTGGGTATACTCATCTGAAAAAAACCCATAAAAAATACAGAATTAATCTCTTCCACAACATTGTACAACATTGTACACTTGCTTTCCTGGGTGAGTTGGTTATTTATAGAGCACCATCTGTGCACATAATGCTGTACATGCCTGAATCCTCCATTAGCAAGCATGGTGAAACCACACCTGTGAGGCCTTGTTTCTCAGAACATGAAACATTGTGGGTTCTCTTGAAAAATCCCACAGGATCCAGGAGCAGTTCTGTGTAACTCATCCTTGATTTTCTGGATGTCACCCCAGTTGTCTTCCACTACAAACCGTTTGGAAGAGGACCCAATGAAAGAAAATGAATGCATTTATAGAGTGCACAAATTTCAGGGTATGAAAATAGAATGGCAAAAGTGCTAAAGAACTGGAGACATTAACTTCTCTATTTATTTAGTTTTTTAGCTTGCAAACCTTTAGCTAACCCATTTTCTGCTACTGGAGCCTCAGTTTCCACCCCTTTCCAATTATACCAGCCAGACCTTTATTAATAAAACTAATTGGACATGTGTATTAGACTATTGCACTGATCTCCCATGCAAGAAAAGTGATGCTTATGACTCTACCTTCACTGCCAGGCTAGACAGAAATGCCAAATGTCCGTCCAAGCTGTGGCCAGAAAAGGAAGATTCACTAAATGTAAGCATATGTTGGCTAATGGAGCATGCCAAATATGTTCATAGGAAAAATAGCCTATGTTTTATAGATTACACATAAACACTTGACAACCAGTCATTGCCAGGATACATAATGGTTTCTTATAAGCAAAGGGGTTGGCCAAAGCTGCATTTCATCACCTCGTCTGCTTAATTTATATGCAGAACTCATCATATAGAGAGGTTAGATTATGAGGAAGACAGCATGAAAGCTAGTCCTGTCAAAAGGTATATAGTAGGTAGTTATAGGGTCATTTCATACACTGTGTTGCCACAGAACATATCCTTGAAAGAAATTTTGTCCAATGGATCTTGACAGTCCACTTTAAATATACACCGAGCCATCATCTTCTGTAGAACAGTTTCAAAATGCATTTGGAAAATAAGTATTTTGATACCGATGCAACAACTCAGTGTGCATGGGGGAAATGTAAGTCTTTCTTTCATATGGGAAGTTGCCTTTCCAAAATTTCTGGAAGGGCAACTTTCTCTATTCCAAAGAGGATTGCAATGTGACCTACTGTGTTAGGAACAACCAGCCTCTCACCTGACACTTCTGTCAGCTCCGTCCGCAAGTACGGTTCTAAGATTTCCATGGTGATTTCCTCTCTGGCTCGCCCAGCTCGCCAGAAATTTAAGGCCACTTCATTGATGATGTTTCCACCTGCATTACTGGATGTGAAGAAAGAAAATTAGCACTGTGTTTCATCACCAGAAGTCAGTGCTCCCACAATAACATCATTATGCAACCTGCTGTAAAATGGTCAGTGTACTATGGAGCAAAACTCACAGATTAGGAATCTGAGAGTGTTCTAGTTTGCCCTCAGAGAAGAAAGGAAGAGTGGAAGGAATCCAGATATTGTTGCAGATTCTTGCAGGTACTCCAAGAAGGTTTAGCCTACAACATTTTGCTAAAATTGTTTAGTGCACAATCTTTAATAAGACCTGTAACTGCTGGCTTTTCCTCATTTTTATTTTTTAAGTTATCTGTCCTATATCCTACTTTCCCTTAAACTCAGTACTGGAGTAGACAGCACCCCCTAGTCCAATGTGTCTATGACACATTGTACCACCCTGCAGAACAAGAGAACCCTAGGAAAAAAACAACATGGGGCTCAAGGTCTAAGGAAGAGAACCAAATTGCAAAGCATTATAGCCAAGTGCCTGAAATAGTTATATTATCCTAACTAAATACCTAGCCTGTTTTGCATGGCATGTAACACATGGCAGTGCTTCTAGAACACCATAAAGTAAGACAGTCACTCATATTAGGGACTGGATAGACTGAGGCTGAAAAAAATAGTGACTAACCCAAAGCAGCCTAGTGTGTTAATGGCTGAGGTAAGATTTGAACCAAAGATACCTTGCTGACACCTTCAGACACTGGCACCTAATCAAAGACCTCACAAGGGGCTGCAGCGAAAGCAATATATTGCCACTGAGCTGGGTGGAACATATGATAACACCCATGGTTCTCCAATCAGGCCTAGAAGTAACATGCTTATTTATACCTAGGCAAGGAGCCCTGCTAGTTCTATGCTGGTGGAGTTCAACTTGTGGCCCTCCAGATATAGTTAGACTGGAACTCCCATCATCCCTGACCAGTGACTATCTTGGCTATGGCTAACAGGAGTTATAATCCAACAAACTCTGGAAATACATCACCTGGGAAGAATAAGAATCAGAATTTACTTTCTTAAGCCCCCAGCCATGTATTTAGAAGGTCCTAGACTGGTGGCACTCAGCCAAAGCACTTACAAAAGTCAAACAAAAGTTGGCATAAATCCCACCAGTTTCAAAGGGCACATGTGTGTTGAAACAGGCCAATTTGTTTTTCACATCCAGGAACAACTATCATGAGCACTTCCAGTTTCAGAGAAGGTAGGCAAGAATTTGAGTGAGATGCAAGTATGTGGTCTTGGAAGTATTCAAGAGCAAGTTTGAGAAAAGCAGCATGCTGGTTCCCCCTCTCAGTCACTCTGAAACAAAGTGACTTGTGCCTTCTTGCTTGCATTCTTACTGGTGGGCCAATTAACTGTTTTCTAATGGGACTAATCTACTACATCATGCTGCTGAGCTGGCCAGGAGGAAGGTCATTTTGAGGGACTGCCGTGTGAAGGATGAAACAGGGAGAAAGCTGCTTTCATTCCCTCTAAACAGCACCTACAACACCAGTGAAAACTGTCTGCAGTCAGATCACAAGGCAGGATCCTGCTCCTTGAAGCCATAGGCCTCGGTAGTGTGTGTGCATGCAGTCTATTGTTCACAAGAGGAATAATATTGACATACACAAGTAAGTTCTCATACCTTTCTTATTGCCCCAGTTTGAATTGCTTTGGAATCCAAGCTGAAGATCAGGGTAGCGCAGGAGTCACTCACAGAAATGGCATGAAAGGTATGTCCCTTTCTAGAAAAGGCCAGCCATCACACTTACATCCTTGCCCATGTCTTGATGCATCACTAGATTTTCCTAACACTTTTATTTTCTGGCTACTCACAGCCTTTTAGTATTTCCTTTAGAAAGACAACCCTTCTTTGAATCACACCCCCTTATTCCTCACCTAAGGAATACGAAGATAGACTTCCGGTAAGTCACCATATCCATGCTGTCATAATGATCCACATAGGGTTTTAGGGCATCAAAGAGGCTAGCATGAAGCTTCTCTGCCTCATCAAAGATGAACAAGGACTGTTCACAGAGTTGCATTGTTTCATTTATCTCTTTTGCTAACTGGACCTAAATGGGTACAGGAAAACAGTGTGAGCTGCACAGCAGACATTTATTTAATATTTTTATATTTCATCTTGTGGAGTATAATCTTCACAAGGTGGTTTGCAACAACTAATAAATGCAATGCTTTACAACAAAAGTTCTTAAAACAAATCACCAAACCACCAAGGCCTAAATTCAGTTGTTAATCCCAACCAGAGTAAAATCTGAATAAATTGCTGATTGGATTCCAAAGCACTTGTGTAAATCTTACCAGTTCTATAGGCCTACTCTTGCTGAGTGGAGCAACTGGATTTATATTTAAAACACAAAAAGGAACATTTGACTTCTGCCATAGTCCTACAACTAGTAAAATATTACAGAGGAGCAAAGACGGGAGATCATGTCAACACTAGGAAATGCCAAAACAATAAAGCTGTACCAGGGATCCCCTTCCGTAGCTTACTTGGCATATCTGTTATCCTCTTATGAAAAAAAGTCTTCTCACCTTGTACATGTCCACATATTTTGAATGAGGGAAGTGAAATAGGGAGATGAAGACTCTGACACAATCACTTTTCAGGCCATCCCGGTACAAACGTTCCGCCATCATCCTGGCCACAAAGTTCTTGCCTGTGCCAGACCAGCCATGGAAGGAAAGAGTAAGTGCTTTCTCTGGCTCTGGTGTCTCCAGGAAACCCTGAACAGCTTTCAGCACAACATGTTTCACCAAGTGTTGTCCATGGAGTCGCCTGCTCAGATCCAGTTCCAACCCTAATAGGAAAAGGAGGGGGAGGTAAGAGAGATCCTTTTCATGTCATTTCATCTCTTAAAATGAGGATTCTATTTGTTTTTAACCCAGAGAAAGGTCTAGTAAGATCAGAGCCTGAAAAAATTACTTTTTGACCACAGTTCCCAGAATCCTCATGCTGACTGAAGGTGTTTGACAGTTGTAGTTCTCCCCTCCACTCCCAAAAGCTTTTCCAAACTCTGGATGAGACTGTAACCACCAAATTGTTTGACAAAGCCTCTATACCCAAGCCAAAAATATGGGAGCGTAGACAGCAGAAGGTCATCACATTTGATTGTGCTTGAAGGACTAATCTAGTCACTGTTCTCCAAGGAAAAGGTTAGAGATAGGACACAGTTCAACAAAGAATCCACATCAGGTTGTGTGTGTATCACATTTAAGAAAGGGGCTGAACTTCTGATCTGGAGCCTCCTGGTATCCTAGCTTCCCTGAATTGGATTAATCAGCAGTTTTCATAATTTGCAGACTGACGGGGTTTTACACCGTTACAGTAACTTACACTGTGCCTCACTAGTGGGTGAGACAGAATGTTAAGAACACCATCACAACTTGCAGAAGCTCAAGGACTACCTATGATATTTTTTGGCCTCAGGCAGAACAAATACTGATGGCCCCTCCCACCCAAGTCAAGGTACACAGTGACTGAGATCCTGTGTCAAGCAGGTGGAGCATAACGTTCTTCTCACACAGCTGGCCTTGGCTAGGGGGGAGTACACCCTCCTTCTTCTTTCCTTGGGAGACCAGGGCAGCCACATCTTCACTGATTGGATTCCCTCCCTCCCTCCCCTCCCCTCACGACCAGCAGTGACTCACAGGGCCTGACAACTGCCAGAGAAGGACAGGTTTTGGACAGGGCATGAGGGGATAAAGAATAGCTCTCTGCGCTCCATCCAAAAAGAGACATACACAGACATGTTACTAACAAAATCCCTTCCACAGTCCCAAAGCAGGTAAGTTATTCTGGCACTTGAGGGGGAAATCTAACAAGTGTATCTCCTCTCCTCTGTTAGTGAAAATAACCCCATACACAACTAAGTAACTAAAAATTTGCAATCCGTTCCTGACACAAAATCTGCTACCTGGCTGTTTGTGTGTGTGTGGGGGGGGTCCTATGAGAGTTCCACAATCAACTTCCACATAATATGAGTCACCTATAAATGATGTAGGCATTAGGGTGACTGTCAGGTACATCATGCCTCCTGAATAGGTGCAGGCCTGGCAGGGTGCTGATTCTGATTAGTTTTCACCACAGGATTGGTCTATTTAAACATTAATGAGCTGCCCTCACTACTGGACAATGAGTTGGGGTAATATGTAAGGGGATAGCCAGCATGGTGTAGTGGCTTGAGTGATGGATTTTGACTCTGGAGACCAGGGTTCAAATCCCTGCCCAACCATGGAAATCCACTAGGAGACTTGGGCAAGTCAGATTCTCTCAGCCTCAGAGAAAAGCAAAGGCAAGCCCCCGCCCCAAACAAATCTTGCCAAGAAAACTCTTGTGCCTTGGGGTTGCCATAAGTCAGAAACAACTTGAAGGCACACAACAATAATATGTAAAGGACCTAACAGACTTACCCAAAGAAATAGGGCAAGCTGTCGTTCCAGCCCAGTAGGTCAGGCTCTAGCTTTTTTACTGGCACCCCTAAATCAAATTGGAATTTTGTTGGCTGTCAAAATGGAAGAAGGAAGCTGCAGCATGTGGGGCTGATGACAGGCTGAACTTCCAAGGGAAGAGAAATGGCTTTATGGACTTGATTGTGTCACAGAGGAGTTCTGCACCAAAACAGATGCAGTGACAGTGAAAAAAGAAATATTTTCTTTCAAAGGGAAAAAACATTTTGGGGAAAAAAATACACTGCAGCATACACAGTCTCATGGATGTGTTAAAACCCTCTTAAGGTAATAACATGGTAAGGAGAGAGGAGTGAGGAAGTCCTTGAGGAAACAAGTCTTTACCTGTGATGTTATTGATCACTCTGCAATCTCCGGTTGCACAGCATTTGCGAAAGTTGCAGTACCATCTGGAGACCATCTCAGTCACAAAGGGCAAATTCCACCCTAAAAGACAGTTGAATCAATTTTAGAAAAGAAGAAAGTGAACAGTTCCTATGGCCATGGCTCAAGAAGTTCATGCTCCCCATTTTCTCATTCATCCTTAAAATAGACTTGCAGAATTATCTACTAATATTCTCAATTCACTCACAGAAAAACTGAGTATTAATTCACCATTATCTGAAGCAGTTCTAACTGCCACTGCTTCCCTTCCATTTGTGTTGCCCGAGATGAATAGAGGATTAATAGATGGAGACACCTGTATTCTCATCTCTTCCTACAGGTAAAAGCTTACTGTACAAGGATGAACACAGGAATAGCCAGTCTCTAGTCTCTGCACCTGAGGAACTGGCTTGTCTGTCTGTGGGGTCCTACACATCTTGGCTGCCACACACAGGTGGAAAGTCTTCAGTAAACCCCTTGAGTAATGTAAGACTTGTTAGGCTGTGTACAGGAGTCCAATAGCTGCCACGATTAGCAAGTTGATGCTTGCCTCATTGCTCCATCCAGTATCTTATCATAGGCAAATCCACCCACCTAGGGGAGCCTGTACTGCTCCTTGATTACTAGGACAGGGGTATCTATCAAGGTGAGGAGCCTCAGCCCCACCACCTCCATGGTGCTGTGCTACAGGAAAAGGTCAGATTTGTTTGACACCCTCCACATTCCCATTAACAACAGTAATTTATGAATGTTCTCCCTCATGACCATTTCTTTAACTTTCTAACCAAGTTAAAATTTGTGATGATATTCTTATTTTAATCTCTCTGTGCTTTGTTTGGCTGAGGGATCTTTTGTCCACATCCAAACCTAACTTGGGATCACCCTATATAACATCTATAGTCTAGATTCAAATGTGGTGACAGGGCCTGACTCTCAACCTTTGTCAGATTTGACCAAATTTGCTCCTTCTGTGACCTCCCATTTCACAATACCTGGGGTTGCCTGGTCATCACTGGACTTGTCTTCTTGGCATGGTTTCCAAGCTGCCTAAAGCTTCCCCTCCTCCACCAATGGCAATCACCATAGCTTGAGGGTAATATTGTTTGAGGACAAATTATGTAATATCCAATAAAACAGAAATGCCAAAGATGCCAGCAAGTAAAACAACAGTGTAAACAAAAAAAATATTATCCCAATATGTTTTGAGCTCTTTTAAGTATAGGAGTCCTTCACCAAGGAAATTTATATACTTATTCAAATTGTTGTTGCAAAACCAAAATATGCTTCTACAGCCAGTATCACAGCTCACATATACTTTCAAACATATAATATCTCCTTACAAATTATGAAAAGCAATGGCACATAATCAAGTCTTGTTCCCCAGTGCTAAATGAACTCACTCTGAATAGTAAAATTTTCCAGTTCAGTTGTTCATGCTCCTCACTTTCTTCTGACATAATAAAATAAGCTAAATTTATATACCAGTTTATGTTCTAGGGCAACCATTTCTGAACAGGAAACAATATGAAGGTTGGAATTTTGCTTCACAAGTGAATAAAAACACAAAATTGGAAAAATTACCCACCTATTCCACGGCCACAAAAAACAAAACAAAAACTCAGACATATAACAGACACAGCAAAGAGCAGAAATTGTAGAAACTCTTTTTTTTGACCATTGGCTGTGTTGACTGAGGGATTATGCAAGTTATCTTCCAAAAAAAAGAAATAAAGCAACTTTTGCGGATTCTGGCACAAATGACACATGTGTTTACACTGAAATAAGCCACACTATGTTTAAAATGGTTTACTGTCAGGGGAGTATTTAGTAAGAGAGAATAATGGGACCCCAAACTGTGGCCATTTCTGCACTATGTTATAGTGCTGTTACTCCACTTTCAACATCCTGTGGAACGCTGGAGTTTGTAGTTTCCTGAGGCCAAAGAGCCTCTCTGGCTGAGCATTCTAAAGGCCCCTCCCTACACCGCAAACCCCAGCATTCCATAGGATGTTGAAAGTCGGATAATAGCACTATAACGGTGTAGTGCAGAAATGGCCTAAAACGGTGAGGGATTAGACTGAAACAGATTACAGATTATTCTTGCTGCTCGATCCGCTTCACATAATTCTGTGAAGCAGCAGCTGCATCTGGGCACAGATGTGGCAAAAAGAACACTCACATTTAAGGCCAATATTTGAAGGGATGCCACGCAGAGGAAGGAGAGGGCTTGTTTTCTGCTGCTCCGGAGACCAGGACAAGGAGCAATGGATTCAAGCTGCAGGAAAGGAGATTCCACCTGAACCTCAGGAAGAACTTCCTGACAGTCAGGGCTGTCCGGCAGTGGAATCTGTTGCCTCGGAGTGTAGTGGAGTCTCCTTCCATGGAGGTTTTTAAGCAGAGGCTTGATGGCCATCTGTTGGGATTGATTTGAGGGTGTTCCTGCATGGCAGGGGGTTGGGCTGGATGGCCCCTGGGGTCTCTTCCAACTCTAGATTTCTATGATTCTAACGTACCCAGACCCTTAGACTGCAGATTTCCACCCATAGATGTCAACAGGTGCACGCTATGCACAGACTGCTGCTTGCTACCTTTATACAATTACCCCCACGTGATGGAGTGTACATGCCTTTTATGCACTGAATTCTGGAACGGTGTTCACACGAGACACACGCTCGCTCAGAAGCGTGTCAGACCCTCTGGAAAAAGAGGGGAAAGCCCTGTCCATGCCTTACTTTGCTGTTCCAGGAGGACCTGGGTGCCGCCCTCTTCCTCCTCTTGCTGCTGCTGCCGCTGCTCTTCCGCTGCCCTCGCCTCCTCTCCCTCGCAGTCCTCCTGCCACACCCGGCAGGCCAGGAAATGCCAGTACCTCCTGGAGAGGGCCCTGACGGTGCCCAGGTGCCCCCGCCATTTCTCGTAACGCCCGCTGCCCGGGAGGGCCGAGCCGGGGGCGGCTTCTCTGCCCTCCCAAGGCCCCTCTCGCCCGGCGCGCCCCTGGCTGCCTGCCAGGGAAAAGGAGAGGCAAGCCGACAGCAGCAGAACTGCCCACGCCATGGCCCCGCGAGCGCGCCTCGGGGTGGGAAACCCAGAAACCGGCCCACCGGCTTCCCGTAACACTTTTGACACCAAGCCCTGCCCTCCAGGCACGTAAAAATTCCTCATCCGCTTGCCGGGAACGGTGACGTCACTTCCTATCCGCCTCCTCTTGGGGTTGCCGTGGTTACCGCCTCTGGCCTAACCTCGCTGCGACGCACAAACAGAGCTAGAAGGGGACGGAGGGACTGAGAGGCGGCTTGCGAGGGTCCACCGGAGAGGAAACGGTGTTGAACTCCTCCCCTCCAGGGTGTACGACCAAAGAGGAAGGCGGCCGCTTCCCTTTCCTTCTCTTCAGAGACTCGGCAGCAGCAACGGAGGCCACTTCCGCGCTAGACTGTTATCGCGCTATGATTTCCCTTTCAACATCCTATGGAATCCTGGGGTCTGCAGTTTAGGGAGGGGCCGGCCGCTTGCTCTACCAGAAGATCCTGCATTGAGCAGGGGGTTGGACTCAGTGGCCCATGAGGCCTCTTCCAAATGACTCTGTGACTTCTACAACTCTTAAGTAAATTTATGGTCGCTTCCTCTTCATCAGAAGAAGCCAGTATGCATGGGGATCCAAGGATGAAGTGAAAAAAAATTCCCCCTGGACCCCCCTTTAGCTGACCATCCCAGTTTAAAAAGATGCAAATCCAATGGTAACTGAGTACATTTGGCAGCTTGGAAACCATATGTTTAACTAATTTTTTAAAAGTATGATCTCATCTGGCTCTAGCTGGGGAGAAGAAAGAAGTACTACAAGAATCGTAAGACATGAACAGAGCTTGGGTCATATAAACTCAGTATAATGGTATAGTGGTTTGAGTGTTTGACTATGACTTTGCAGACCAGGGTTTGAATCCCTGCTCAGTCATGGAAACTCACTGGGTGACCTCGGCCTTGTCACATTCTCTCAGCCTCAGAGAAAGGCAAAGATTCTGAACAAATCTTGCCAAGAAAATGCCATGATAGCTTTGCCTTAGGGTCGCCATAAGTTGGAAACAACTTGGAAGTTACATATCAACAACATATACAGTAGAGTCTCAGTTATCCGACACAAACGGGCGGCCACAGCGTCGGATAACCAAAAAGGTCGGATTACCCGGACACCCCATGGCGGCCGCCATTTGGGGGCGTGTCGGGGGCGTGTCTGGGGGGCGTTTCGGGGTGTGTCTGGGGGCGTGTCGGGGGTTTCGGGGCGTGTCTGGGGGTGTGGAAATGCCCACAGCCACGCCCCCAGGCCGTCGCGACGTCGGGTAATCCGGAGTGTCGGATAACCGCACGTCGGATAATCGAGACTCTACTGTAAAATTGTTCCACTCCCTTCCCAACCACTTCATTTTAAGCTGCAAAGAGGTCGTATCCCACTCAGTTTGGAAAATCAAAGTCAGAGAAATTTAGAATTGAGAACAGCCCTGTTTAGGCACAGGTATTCCTATCCAGTGTGCTAGCTCCACCTGGGTTTTTTAAGGTTCCAGCCTGCATGGAGACCCTCCAAAGGTAGAAGAGGTTCTTTTCATCCAACAAAATCAACCCAGAAGGAGACAGGATGTGCATTGTTTCTCATGTTTACATGTTGATTCAACCTCTTTTTCAACACCTAAATAAGGCTAATGAGTCCTTTATGTGGGGCCCAGTCTGAAAGAAAGCACATAGGTCCTTGCTACGGAGTCATGGGATTTGTAGTTTGGTGGGGTCTCTAGAACTCTTTGCTAGAGGGCTCTAGACCTGTCCCCTGAACTATAGTACTTTAGCTCTTTAACAGAGAAGTCCAAGTACCTCTCCACACTACAAATCCCATGATTCCACAGGATGAAGCTTAAGAATTCTAAATGGTACCAAACTCCTACAAATAGGCGGAATGCCTATATTGTGTGCCGAGGGTTGCCATACCACCCAGCTGGCTGGGTTTCACCTCTTTTCCAAGCATCCCACTCAGTGCCTGCTTGGGCCATTGCCTGACCTGGATTCAAGCTTCCATTTTTGAAAAACTTACCAAGCCCTTGTAGAACCAGAGCTGTGGAGCAAACTACAGTCAATATTCTATCCCATTGTTTTGAAAGAAAACAAACCAGTCCCTGGTAGACATGACCCATTGTCTCTCAGTATTAATTTCCAATTTGCTGGATCAATGTTAACAACTCTAGTAAAGTCTAGCTGAAATTTATTTTGCAGAACTCTGTTACCCTGATTTCTTTATAATAATTTTTTATTGATTATATAACTGAAAAACAAAAGCAAAAAATTAAACACCATGTGTTATACATAATAGTAAAAAAAAAAATTTTTTTCCCTTTAAACAACATAAACTTACATTATTTTTTTTCTCTTTTACACTTGAAATCATAACCTTATTCAGCTTATTCCATATCATACAGCTTATACATTTTTGTTACCTATCTTTAGTTCTTATTTTCATTATATTCATTTTTAATATTATAATTTCATTCTTAATTCTATATTTTCGGCTTCCATTTAACCTATTACTATTATTAATTATAATCTTATTACTTCAAAGCCAGTTAACTTTTAACTTTTTTTTTTCCTTTTAAAAATTAAACATCACATATCCAATTTCATCAATAGATCACAAGTTTAACACACACGCGTAATATAAAATAAAAATAAAAAATACAAAACAAAACAAACAAAATATATATATATATATACACCCACCCCCCAGAGCCAACTTTTTATTTAATCCACTTTCCAAAATTGCCATTCTTCTTGTAATAGGGTAGCTTTACCATCTCTTATCAAAGCTTTTTCCAAAAATATTTTCCAAATTTCGTCAATCATTCCCTTTTGTTAAACCTTTCATAAATCTAATTCTACATGTTAATTTATCATTAATTGCAATTTTCCACACTTCTTTATACCATTCCTCTATTTGAAATTTTTCATTTGTTTTCCATTGTTTTGCTATTATTAATCTCGCTGCAATTAACAAATTTGTTATTAATTCTTTTCTTACCTGAGTACACTCAACCTTATTATATATAGACAACAACGCTATATTTGGACATACTGGTATTACTACTCCTGTAATCTCTTTTATCTCTTTAAAAACCTTTTGCCAAAATTCCATTATCTTTTTACAATTCCACCACATATGCATATATGTACCAATTTCTTGACATCCTCTCCAGCATAATCTTGTATATTTCTCATCTATTTGATTTAATTTCACTGGAGTCAAATACCATTTCCAAACTGTTTTATAATAATTCTCTTTTATTCTTATTGATAATTTTTTTAAATGACGTTGTTTCCAGATTTTTCTCCATTCTTGTATATCTATGTTTTGTGCTGTCTCTTCCTCCCAGATTTTTCTAAGATAATCCTCTTCTTGTTCTTTTGCTAATATTTTATATATTTCACTTGTTGTACCTTTTAATATTTCATTTTCTTGCATATTTTCTCTTTGAATAATAATTTGTTCAAATTTAGTATGTTCTTTAAAATCCTTAACATATCTTTTCATACTCTTTGTCCATTGCTCTAATTGTATGTAATTTAACCAGGATATTTTAGTTTCCTGCAATCTCTCTTTCATTCTATCTTTATTTATCATTATTTTCATCCAATCTTTTAATCTATATATTTTTTGTTTTTTTATTTCTTTCTCTATTATTTCTCTCAAATTCATTGGAAATTTTTCCATCATTACTATCGGAGTTAATGTTGATATATTCGGTATCAATTTTCTTTTATTTTTCTTCCATATTTCTATTATATTTTTTATAAAAGGATTTTCTATCTTTTCCATTTCTTTCTTTGAAAAATTCCTAAAAAATATATTTTCTAATTTCATCTCAATATTCTTATCTTCTGTCTCTAACCAATCTAAATCACCCTTTCCTGAAACTCCATCTATAATATATCTCAATTGATTTGCATAATAATACCATTTTAAATTTGGAAGTCCCAGGCCACCTTCTTTTTGACTTTTATACCAATATTTCTTGTTAATCCTCGGTTTCTTATTACCATTACAAAAATTATTTAATATTTTTTGGCACTCCTTTAATTCTTCCTCTGATACTTTTATTGGTAACATTCTAAACAAAAAATTAATTTTAGGTAATATTTTCATTTTTACCACTGCTATTCTACCAAACCACGATAGCTTTATATTTTTGTAATCCTCTAATTTCCGTTTAATTTCTGTTCTTAATTTCTTAAAAAATTTTTCCTGAAGTTCTTGTAAATTTTTTGTAATATCTATTCCTAAATATTTAATTGATTCTTTTACTTTAAGTAACCTTTTTTTATTACTTATAAATTTTTGTATTTCTTCTTTAGTATAATTAAACAACATTATTTCTGATTTGGCCCAATTTATTTCTAATCCTGTCTTCTCCCCAAACTCTTTTAAATGTTTATCTATCCTATCTATCTTTTCAACCGGATCTTTAATTGTTAGCAATGTATCATCTGCAAATAAGCTTATTTTATTTTTCTCCTTAACTCCAATTCCATCCAAATTCTCATCATTTCTTATCACATTCGCTAATATTTCTATAACTATTGCAAATAAAACTGGAGATAATGGACATCCTTGTCTCGTTCCTCTTGTTATTTGAATCTGCTCTGTAAATCCATCATTTACCATCACTACAGATGTATTATGTGAATATAATTGATTTATTAACCCTTTAAATCTCTCTCCTATTCCTAATTTATTTAATATTGTTTTTAACGCCGGCCATTCCACGCAATCAAAGGCTTTAAATATATCTAACGCTAAAATTCCAGCTTTTTGTTTATCTCTATCCATTATATTTATTTTATTTATCGTTTTCCCTATTAAGTTTGCCATCTGTCTTCCTTGAATAAAACCACATTGATCTTTATGTATATACTTATAAATAAATTTATTTAACCTCTTTGCCATTATTGCTGTCAAAATTTTTGCATCTTGGTTTATTAAAGATATTGGTCTATAAGAACCTGGTTCAGTAGAATCCTTATTTGGTTTTAAAATTAATATTATTAATGATTGCTTCCATGATATTGGAATTTTTTCACCCTTTAATATACTATTGTATAACACTTTTAATTTAGGAATTAAACATTTTTTAAATGTTTTATAATATTCTGGACCTAGTCCATCCAATCCTGGTGATTTTCCTCCTTTTAAATTATTTATTACTTCTTCAATTTCCTCTTCAGATATCATTTCTTCCATCAACCCTTTATCTTGTTCTGTTAGCCTTTCTTTCCAATTTTTATCAATATACTCCTCTATATTCCCTACAGATTTTTCCTCTGCTGAATACAATTCTCGATAAAATTCCTCAAATATTTTTAATTTCTCTTTCATCAGCCTTTTTTCTTTACCAAATTTATCTTTTACTACGCCAATCATATTTCTAGTTTTTTTTTGATTGTACTGATTTAGCCAGCATTTTAGAATTTTTATTACTATATTCAAAAAATTCCCTTTTCAAGTATATTAAATTTTTCTGGACTTCATCCATTTCTATCTTTTCTAACTCATCTCTTTTTGCTTGTAATACTATAAATTTCTGTTTTGTTCTATCTATTATATAATCATTCTCTAATTGTTTTATTTCTTCTTCTAATTTCAATTTTTTTTCTCCTAATTGTCTCTTTAATTTACTTGATTCTTTAATACATAATCCTCTTGCCACTGCCTTCATTGTATCCCATAATACATCTTGTGTTACTTCCTTATTATTTATATCCCAAATTTCTTGCCACTCCTTCTCTATTTTATTTACTATCTCCTTATAATTAAGTATTTTGGTATCCAGTCTCCACCTTTTTGCTTCTCTATAGTTCCTTTTCATAGTTATATCCAAATTCATCAAAGCATGATCTGTCACTTTTATTGTTTCAATTTCTGTATTTATTAATCTAGGTATCATATTCTTTGAGACAAAAATATAGTCTATTCTTGAATAATTTTTATGAACTGATGAATAATACGTATATTTCTTTTCCTCACCCTTTATTAACCTCCAAACATCTATCAATTCATTTCTACTCACCAGTTTATTTAAAATTGTTATATTATTATATCTATCTCTGATTAATGGATCCGATTTATCTTTCCATCTATCCATCACCATATTAAAATCACCTGCCATTATTATATAATCTCCTTTCATATTTTTAATCTTGTTAAATATTTCTTCATAAAACTCTTTTTGCTTCTCATTAGATGCATAAATATTCACTATAACATATATTTCTCCATCTATTTCACCTTGTATAATTACATATCTACCTTTTTCATCTAACTCCACACTTAATACAATAAAATTACATCTTTTGGAAATTATTATTGCTACTCCTCTTGATTTGGATGTACCAAATGCTTCCTCATAAGTGGCAACCCAGTTCAATCTAAGCTCATTTTTTTAATCTCTTTTTCCATGTGTTTCTTGTAAGAAAATTATATCAGCCTTATCTTTTTTTAATATAGATTCTATCCTTTTTCTCTTTATTATTGACCCTAAACCTTTCACATTCAGTGTTGATATTCTCAATCTATTCTCCATTTTTCATATTTCCATTCTCTTAATCGCACTCCCCATTGGCTCTTTAGTGTAGTGCTCCCGTTCCCCTTCCCTTCCCCCTTCCCACTCCCCTCCCCCTTCCCTCCCTCCCCTCCCTCCCCTCCCCTACCCACACAAACATTTATCCCCCCCTTTCCCTCCAAAGCAATTCTGCCTTGCCAACGACCACCTATGGTCTTGGGGGTGGTGGTGAAGGTATACCAACTCCCGGCACAGAGACCAATACCCTCTCCCGATTAATTTTCTTTCCCACATTTTTCCCTCTCTTCCCCTCCCTTCCCTCTCTCTACCCTTTTACTTTATATACATATATTTCAATCTCTATGCATAAACAATCTATAAGAATATATTCTGATCACTAATCATCAACTCTTCCCCTACTCTATAAAGCTCTCTTTCTTCTTCTTCTGTTATTTCATATTGTTTCTTCCAGTCCTCCTCATCCTCTATCCTTTCGTTTATCTCCCGAAGTCTTCTTCTCTTCTCCTCCAGTTGCTCCTCCCACTGCTCCTTCTTCTACTCCTCCAGCCGCACCTCGCTCTTCCTTTTCATCTTATTGGATCAGCTTCAGTTCTCTCAAAAGTTGCAATCCTTGTTCAAGAGAATTTATTCTGTGGTATTTGCCTGCGCATTGGAATTTCAGGAAAATGGGATATCCCCAGGTATATCTTATTCCAGCCCTCTGTAGAACGATGATGCATGGTTTCATTTCTCTTCTCCAATTTATTGTTTCCCGACATAAATCATTATAAATTTCCACTGTATTATCTCGATACTTCAATAATCCTGGATTTTTTCTGATAGCTCTCATCAAATCATCTTTTTTGTTGAAATTTGCAACTCTCATAATAATGTCTCTGGGAGTTATTCCTCTCTTCGTAGCTGACACACGATGAATTCTTTCTATGTCATGTTCTTCCCATAAAATCTCGGGAACAATGCTTTTTAACCATTTTAAAACTTCCTCTTTCAAGGATTTTTGATTTTGTTGTGGCAGCTCTGCAAATCCATGAATCCTTACATTGTTCCTTCTATTTTGATCCTGGAGCTGAATAATCTGTTTCTCCAACACAGAAATCCTGTTATTATGTTCTGCTAGTTTGGTCTGCTGATCCCCTTGAGTTTTTTTTATATCATCCACTTTAAAATCCAATGCTTTTAACTCTTGCGAGATTTTTTCCTGCATCTGCACCATTTCTCCCCTTATATTCGATGTTATTGTAGTTACAAGAGTTTGATTTGACTCTGTTATCAGCTTATGTATAAAAGTTTTCATCTCTTCATTAGCCCCGTTCGCCGCTTTTTGCTTGGTCGCCATTTTAATTTCTTTTTCGTCTCCGTTAGAGTTTAAGTTTGTATTTTCAAAATCTCTAACTAAACGATTATATGTTTTATCTGTTGCCGTAAGTCGTCTCCAAATAGGCTGTTTATACACCTTTTTTTGTTTTGTTTGGACGACATATATCTCTAAGAGCCGAAAAAGAAAAACTGTTTTGCTTTGACTCCATTTCAGCAATTCTTTCAGGTTTAAGCAGAGTCTTTTATTTTTCCTCCAATTGGAGAAGAATCAAAACCAATCCACTATCTTATCTTACATTCTTTCCCACATTATTTAGTTAATTACTCACAGTCTTTCTTTATTTTAAAAAAGGCTTCTGGGGTTGTTTTATTTTCCTGTATTCCGAGAGACGAAAATTAGCCTCCTTGTGCCATCGCAGCTGGCTCCTCCCCCCCCCGTTACCCTGATTTCTGGGGTCCCTTGGGAGACACCTCAATGTGCTCCAAATAATGGGGAATGGGAATTAGCCAGAGCACAAGCTATAGCAATGCAAGAGGCAGGGCAATTTAGCGAGCTCTTAAACCCAATGTTTACGGGGTCAGGCCGAGTCAAAAACCAAGCAAAATGAAATTATAATTGTTTTCTTTATTTAAAAGACAGTCATAGCGCACTTATGTACTTACTCACACAGACCCAAGAAAATAAAGGGAGGAAATACGACAGAGGATTTAAAGAAGGATTTTTAGGGGAAATACTACACCTGATCCTGTAGCCCGGGTAGCCAGAAGAAATGCGGCAAGTATGGAGCGGAGATTCTCAGCACGTGGAAGCTGAGGGGAAGGCTCGACAAACGGACCAGCAGCAAGGTGGGATGACAATCGTGAACGATCCGAGGAAGTGCTCAAAATTAAGAGTTCTTATAGGGATAAATGTGCCTGTAGGGTAGTCCATTCCCAGGGAAAACAATAGGTTTCGGGTTGGAGATAAAGCCTCCGAGAGGTCAGCACTTAAGATGATTGGATTTTGACGGAGTTGTCAATAGTGCAGACAGTATGCAAATAGGGAGTGCTTGACAGTTGGGTAATCAGAAGCGCTAATCTTGTCGAGCTGACGGTTCAGGGCAGAGAATCTTTTGTATGCTTGATGCATACTTAATTTAGTTTTAAAGTGTACTTGCCTGGAGGTCTCCTGAAGCTGTGTGCCGGAAAATTACTGGACTGCCTGGGATTTTTCTTGTATTTTTCAGCTGTTCGGCCGTGTCCGTGTGCGTGCTTATCCAGGGGCCTCACAAGCACGTGGAGAGGAACAGTTTAGAATGGCCAATCTTTTTATATCAAATTATATTTAGTAAGCTCTGGGCTTGGACTATGGACCACAGTAATAACTCCTTGCAAAGATTACGCAGAAATCAAAGGAGCTGTTGCAGTGAAAAAGGAGGGAAGACTCACTGAGAAGTAGTAATACTCCAAAGGACTTGGAGGGGCAACTATGAAAGAACTAAACAAGATCCTGAAGTGTAAAGATATATCTCTGAATACTAAAGACAGGATTATCCAGGCCATCATATTTCCAGTTTCTATGTATGGTTGTGAAAGCTGGACAATGAAGAAAGCTGATAGGAGTAAAATCAACTAATTTGAAATGTGCTGGAGAAGAGTTCTACGGATACTGTGCACTGCTAAAAAGATAAATAGGTATTGGAACAAATCAAGCCTAAACTCTTCCTAAAATCCAAGATGTTTAAACTGAGACTGTCATGCTTCGGACATATCATGAGAAGACATGACTTACTAAAAAAGACAGTAGTGCTTGCTAAGGTAGAAAGCCGTAGGAAAAGAGGAAGACTGCATTACAAGTAGAAAAAATCCATAAAGTCACAGCCCCGAGACTGCAAGATCTGAGCAGAGCTGTTGATGACAGGGTAACTCAGAGGTTTCTCATTCATAGGGTCACCATTAGTCACTCGACAGTAGTTTACAACAACAACAAAATTGGAGTCCTCTTCACGTGCTTGCTGGCTTTCCACATGCAGATAGCTGGTCACTATTGGAAACAAAATGCTAGACAATTTGGACCTTTGGTCCTAACCAAATGAGATCTTCTTAAACTTCTACCTCTGCAGAGCACTGTAGTTCTCCATGTCCAATCCTTGACTCCTCTGAGCAGAAACAGTTTTAAAAGATGATAGCTGTATTTTGTGGGCAGAGATTGGCCAAGGCAATTGTATTCTTCAGTCTGTGTTCTACCTTTTTACATTTAGAAATGCAACAGAATGCTCCATAATAGATTAATTCCTTACATCATCAAAGATATTAGAGAAAAATAGACTTGTGATCCTGGAAGCGTAACATGATCTTTATCAAATCCCTGCTGATTAAACATCCTGTTTAATCATCTGCACTTTATGATTTGATGATTGTTATGTATAATCTCAGAAAAATGTAAGAAAAGTGATATGAAATATCAAGTATAGTCATGCAGTCTTTTTAAAACTTGTGATCAATGTTTTCTCTTAGTTCTTTTTTTCCAGCAAGTTGTTACTCTTAACTCAGCTTTTGCTAATTATTGTTTGCAAACAAACAATTGTCAATTAATCCTGGGCCATCTGTCTTCTCCCTGTTCCCTTCCTATTTCTGGAATTTTAAAAATGATATTGAAAAAAGCCTAAAAGCCTATGTTAGGATGCAAAGGAAATAGAGGTATACCTCAGTCAACAAAGAAGGTGTGTTCCTGGACATTACTCCTTTTAACAACAAAACAACAACAACAAATAGGATCAGAAGTAGAATTAATAAATAAGAACAGGAATTGGTTCCTACACCACAACAAAGAAGAGCAGTTCAACATATTTCAGGTAACTTTTTATTCAAAATTAACAATATGCGTATTTGAAATGAAATAACAAAGTCAGGTGTCCCTTGTATAAGTGAACAAAAACATTGTGAACCCTCTAGAGATTGCTTGAATTCTTCTTCCAAAATGGATCCAGGGAAAACTTTTTCTTTCATCCTCCTCTACTTACTTGTATTATGATTTCCAATTTGGTGTATAGATCTATGCTTTTTAATGTACTGAAGGTAGATGGTGAGGTCAGCCAATCTACTTTCTCTTTTTCTCTCAGTTTTGCTCGTCATAAATGCTCTGTAAGAGATTCTTGAGACAGCTGTGGTTTACCTTGTCTGTTATAGGTAGGTATATGCAGCAGCAGTAGTACTGGTTCGAATAGAATCTGATTCTTTCCTAGTGTCCTTTGCTCCAATCAGCAAGTGTCCCATGAAGGGGGTGAATGGAATACAAGACCTATTGGGTAGTTAAGCCAATCCAGGTCAGTCACAAGTTATCCAGCAGGATGAAGGGAAAAGCAAGAGGGTGGTGTCAGCTGGTCCAGAAGTCACACAGCAATTCAGTAGTCCAAATAAACAAAGGCAGCAAGGAGCAAGACAGAGCTGTCAACAGTAGCTAGTGCAAGGCCCAGACTGAGAACACAAAATGTCAAAGAGTACTGCCAGTCACCAAGACAGACTAATGTAAGCAATAAAGCTACCAGTGAATTGCTGGAATATTTATAGCCAGGTGTCTCAAAGACAACAGATGCTTAATTAGTCAACATCTCCTACTGGGAGCAATGTAACTTCTCCTTATCTCTCCTATACTTGGTAAATGGCTGTGTTTTGAACTTCTTTCTGCAGAGCAGGGCCTCCCTCTGTCTCAGCCCCCAGCACCTCCAACTCAGAGAGACCACCAACATCAGGAGTTGTAAATTCCTGGCATTCCTGGCACTCTGACTCTGTGAGTTATGATGCGTAGCTCAAGCTTTAATGCATTTATTGCAGAGACACTGCTGCAACCTACCACTGGAAGTCTGTTTTTCTCCAGCCGCCCTTCACCATCCCTTGGTGCCAATGTTGCTAAAAATATCCAACTAGAAAGAGGACAAAGAAGAAAAGAGGGATGGCCAAGTGTAAAAAGAAGCTTCTTTGTCAGAGGCTTTGTTAACTGAAGTATGCCTGTAGAGACTGGACAGAAAACAATTAAATATTACGAGCACAAATTATTTGCACCTTCAATTGCCCTTCTTACTTCAGTGTGCCAATTTCAAATTCCAACACCTTAAAAATTTCCTATGCATAATTACATTGCAAATATGTTTGTACTTAAATTGGTGTCTCAGGCACAAACACAATTATTTAGATGTCAGTAAAATTAAATTAAGTCCATAATGTTTGTGGAAGGGCGACATCCACTGTGGTGTAGCAATTTGAGCATTGAATTATGACATTGGAAACCAGAGTTCAATTCCCTGCTCAGCCATGAAAACTTAGTGGGTGACCCTAGAGGTGTCACACACTTTCAGCCCCAGAAACTCCTATTACAGGTTTGCCTTAGAGTTGCCGTAAGTCAGAAACCACTTGAAGGAACACAACAACAATGTGTTCTTAACACAAGTCATACCCATTAGATGGAACTTGTACATAAATACGTTCCAGTGGCTTGTGTTAGAGATAGTTTTCTTGAATTTAGCACATCAGAAGTCTGGAACAATAGTTTTCCATCCTGAATTTTATCTTCTGTTGAAGTCTCACAGAATTCAGTGAAACTCACAGACAAATAAGTGAGTACATGATTGCAAACAAGACATAGCTTTGATCACTCAGGCTTATTTAGAATAGATTATAAATGGCATCCTTGCAGAAGGTAATAGTGTGGAGTAGTAGAAAGGGGGGCATTAGTGATATTGGTTTCTGTGCTCATCCCATTGGGGCCCTTGTTCTGAATGGAAATATCACCGGCAGCTAGTTTCCATACCTGCTATGTTTAAAGCTGAAGCATAAAATTTAGACAGGGGGTATTTGGAGAAGATAGCCAGATTGTGCGGTGTGAGTGTGTGTCCCTGATTCTTTTGCTGCCCACCATGTTTCTCTGGAGTTCTTCTCCAGCAACTGTCCTCTCTTTTCAGCTACAGTTCCAAGATATATTTTCTGGTTAAGTAGCCTGAAAGGATATACAAAGTAGAGAGGCTGCTGAGGAAAAATGGCAGATTGGGAGTTATAAGCCCACCACCCCATGCTTTGCTGTGCCTTCCTTCCTCTGCTGTGCTTTTGCTGCGTTTTCTGTTTCTCTAGAGTGGATGGTCAGCATAAGACATGGTCAAATGGCACCACTTGGCCATGTACCCTATCCAAATGAACCTAAAGCCAGCCAGTTTGGCATGTTACGTGAAAAGTCCCAGAAGTGTCTTTCCCTCTCCTGTTAGTAAAAACTACAATGCCAAGCTGAATGACTAACAGTATACTGCCCCTCCATTACACCCCACGTTAGCTTTCTGAAGTGACTACCTCTGCCTATTGGAAAGGCTGGCCTTATGAAAGAAAACCAAATAAATGTGGGTATATTTGGGACAAAAGTAATGATTCTTGTCATATCAGCACCAATGATCTGTCTTCAGGCCTTATTTGTGTTTCTAGAAAATCCTGTAAAAATGAACTCTATACCACGGAGAAGCATAGCTGTAAAAGCTGCCACCCTGTCCCCACCATGGGCGTGTGTGCACCCACACACACAGACACACCAGGGAGAAGGTAGACTGATTTACATATGACTGCCCACATTTGCAAGGGTTAAGATGCAGTCCCCTCAAACCATTTTTAACACAAAAAGTACACACACAGTACATAATGACACAGTACACAGTACATTTGAATCTGCAGTGGAGAGCATGTCAGCTACTCAGATCTGCCTTCAAGGAGTCGGGGTTCCTTCACAAGGCAGAGTGGGTGTCTGGTGGGGCTTACCTCTAGTGCTGCCCTATGTCATTTTTAATAGGGACTCACAAGCATTGCCTTGCATGGGCAGTCTCTTGCAGTCTTGTGAGGCTTATAGAGAGACCGTGAATGAGAGGCAAGACTTTTAAGTCCCTATTAAAAATTGCATAGGGAAGTGGTGGAGGCGACAGCAGCAAATAATCCATGAATAAATAAATCTGGGAATGTTAAACCCATGGATGTGGAGAGCCAACTGTACTGCTTCATGGAAAATTTTGTTCAGACAGCCTATTTCCTTTTTATAGCACAGTACAAGGACACAGGCTTTGTGATAATAATGCCCTACAGCATCTTACATATTAGGTTCTTTTGACTAAAGCTGTTCTTTGTTTCAGTAGCTTTGTGTGGAAGTCAAAGTCTTGCTGGAAGTCATGTGCATGCCTTTCTTTTTGTAATTTATGTGTGGGAGGCATGCCTTGGGAAAGAGCTCTGCTGCCCTCTTGTTGAAGTATCCAGTGTTTCTGTCTTGACACAAGCTGATTCCTATGTTTCTTTCTGGGCATGCAGGAATAAAGCAAATACAACTTTAGTAACAGGGAAGACTGCATCTATTTTAAGTTTGACCATGAGTGGAAGTATCCTGTTGGATCCTGGTTGATATATGTGAAATGCACTAAGCAGTTAGGGAAAGTGCTATTATAAAATAAATATTATTAAATATCTTTCACACATGACACAGCTGACCTGTGGAACTCCTTGTCACAAGAAGCTGTAATAGCCAGTGACCATGAAAATACCTCATAAAAGGATGAAGCACATTCACGCCAAAGAGTATGTGACTGAGGCAGAATGAGTATCAGTGGCAGAGCTTGGAGTGTGTAGAGGGGAGGCAAGGCAAGTGAGGCCTATTATGCAGTTTCTCCCCAAAATAATATTTACTCTGATTTTGCATGGAAACTTCGTTTTGAAACTTTTTTACTTTTTTTAAATTAAACATAAACATAAAAACATATAACACACAGAAAAACCAAACAAAACCATACATCAAATCAAAAATACAAAAAATACAAAAACAATACCACTAACTCTTATATAATTAAACTATAATTCAAAACTTAACTAAAATAAACTAACCAAAGAAAAACTACAACTATTTAAAAATTGGTTCCTGCTCTTGTTGCAAACAGCTCCTACTAAATAAATGTATTTAACTTAAAATCATTACTTGAACTCTGTTTTAACTTTGTTGCTCAATATGTTTTACCTTTTACCAAATACCTAAAAAGAAATCATTATTGATATAATTTTATTGTTCTAGTGATGAACAATTCTAATTGCTAAGTTCCAACTTACATACATATATACATACATACATATATATACTTGAATGCTATTTTAATCTTGTTGCTCAATATGTTTTACCTTTTATCAAATATCTAAATAGAGATCATTATTGGTATAATTTTTTTATTCTAGTGATGAACAATTCTACAGTAATTGCTAAGTCCCAGGTTACATATATATATATATATATATATATATATGTATATGTATATGCAACAGTTTAAAGTCATATATTATTTTCACAATATCTTTCTCATGATGACACTAAAAATATGCATTTAATGGTGAAAAACAAGATGCAAATTCAAAATTCTAAAATCGTCAGTTCACCCTCATTTTCTTTTAAGTAGTCAATTAAGAAATTCCATTCCAAAACAAAGTCTTCTTCAGTATAACCCTTTAATCTGGCTATAAATTTGTCCATTTCCACTATTGCCATCAACCTATTAAACCATTCAGTTTCTGGTGGGATCTCCATTTTCTTCCTATACTTTGCATAGACTAATCTCGCTGCCAATAACATATATTGAAGCAATTTCTGTTGTTGTTGATCAGTGCTGATCTCTCCTCTCCCTTTTGTAAGAATTCAGGTTTCTTACAAGTTCAGCATTTCAGAATTTGTTGTATCATATTCTGTATCGCCACTGAAAACTGTTTGTCCTTGTGATAAGTCCACCACATATGGTACAAGGATCCAGTATGATCTTGACACTTCTTTAATAAATCATTATATATTAGCCATCATTGGTCGATTCTCATTTCCGTTCTCTAAAAACTTTTTGCAGAGAGATCCAAAGAAGTGTTCTTGGGCACAATCTGGATTTATATTTATTCCAAAGACTTAATAAAGCACATCTAATACAATGGTTATTAAAGTCCACATTGACCTTAACTGTATTATACCACAGGAACATGTGCCATCCAAATCTTAAGTCACATCCTTTCAGTTTCAAAAGCTTGTTATCTTTTAATGTTATCCATTTTTTAATCCAAGTCATACATGAAGCTGAAAAATAATTTTTTAAGTTTGGTAATCCAAGACCTTCCCTTCTTTTGAATCTTGTAGGACCTTAAATCTTATTCTAGGTTTTTTGCATCCCCAAACAAATTTTGATAAATCTTTATGCCATATTTTGAATGGTGCTTCTTTATTCAAAATTGGGATCATTTGGAAAAGAAACAGTCTTTGAAAGGACATTCATCTTTATTGCTGAGTTTTGAAACTTTACAAAAATGCAAAACAATGAGGCTTCTGAATGCAATTGAACACTAAATTTGGAGTCAAGGAATCTGTGGGAGGGGCCAACTCAACTAAACTGAATTTTTAATGATATTCTAAGGTATATTTTGTGTGGGATATTTTTGGCTGAAATGCAGATCAGCAAAGGAGAAGGAGACTAGGCTCCACGTGCTTGTAGATGGAATAAATTTTATTCTTTAAAAAAAACCTCATTTCCATTTAATATATAGTCTTCAAATAGAGGATGTATCAGATATTAAAATAAGAACAGATTCTTCACTTGATCTTAGCCAAAAGACCAAGAATTCTTTTTAAAGAGTAAAATTTATTCTGTCTATAAGCACGTGGAACCAGTCTCCTTCTCCTTTGCTAATTCAGATATGTGATTTTCAGTATTTGTTTCTGCTCTTGGAAATGCAGATCATCTATTGATGGAAAGATACCGTGGTGAAAAATATTTGTCCATTTTAAAGCCTCAGTGACCCAGAGGCTCAAAGCACACCTGATGGTTTGGCTTGGTTGGACTTCTTAAAATGTCATAACACATAATAATAATTAATCTCCCGACTCTCTGGGAGCAGCAACTTTTATTCTTTATTAACTGATTGAAAGCAACCTTGGATGATGCAACTGGGAGAAGAACAGGAGCCAGAGGGACAGATTGCTGAAACATTTCTCTTCTTTTCATTATTCCAACTCACAAATTTGCACTATCTGTTACTTCCCTGTTTATGAGGTACAATTAAAAATTGAGGACAGAATCTTTTCCCCTGGAGAAAGGAAGGGCTGTTCTTAGCCAACAGATAAATATCAGCATTACAATGGGGACTTCTCTTAAATCATGGAGGAAGAGGTGGCAAGAGTTGCTCAGTCCTGAATTATGGCAATCAGTTCCAAAGATGACCCTGGAATGTCTTCAGTTCTGGAGAAAAGCACGTTTCTGTGGGCCCAGCTGCACTTACCAACATCCAGTTTTGTACATGACTACTGAAGGCCCAGCAATCACTTCCTAATTTAGAGCTTGTAACATATTTTCAACTAGTGTCCAGAAGTCTGGCCACCTCTCGGCCACAATATTAAAAACGTTTTACAAGTCTACTTATTTACTTGAGCATAAAGAGCTTGTGAATTGTAGTGAGTTACTTTCACAAAAGCAGGGAGAAATTTTGAATTTCGTATCATCTTATAGATAGCCCAAGGCTGCTATTTTTTTAACCTAGGCAAGATTTTATCTAACTAAAATGCGTAAAGCACAGAAAGTACTTTGATCATAGTAGAGCTATCCAATTTAAAACCTTACGTATTTTAAAACACAACAAAAAAGATCTTTAGTTCCAAGATCTATTTAAGAATTCTTTAACACTTCCTCAAGCTTGAGGGAAAGGATTGTTGGCACAGTTGGTTTCTCTGACTCCAAGTCAAGAAAAGTTTCACCTGCCAAATTTCCACTGTTCAGAGAGAAGTGAAAACACCTAGCAAACCAGGAAGTCTGTGTAACTTAAACTGCCAGATTTTTAAAGAAGTTTGTTACTGCAGTTTAGGCCTCCTTGGAGACACCCCAAAGATATCATTTTGATATCATAATTTGGCTCTCTTCCACCACCCCCTCCACGTGTTTGTGAGGCCCCCGGACAAGCACAGAGCTTGGCTCGGCCACTAAATGCTGGACATTCCATTCTCCACCAGAAATAGCCAGATCACTGCTTTTAGGAGACCTCTCTGAAAACACCCTTATTATGTATGCACGCTGTCTATAAAGAACTCCCTGCCCCAAGCAGGCAATTTGGCAAGCTGGATACTCAAATGCCAAGCACTGAGCATTTGCATACTGGCTACACTATTGTTAATTCGGCTCTGATTCCATCATGCTAAATCTTGACCTTTCCAAAGCTTTGTCTCGCACCCAAAACGGAATGTTCTCGCCGAGTAAGGCATAGCCTGCAGCCACATTTCTCCCTATAAAAAGCCCTGATTCCAAGACCATCCTTGGATCACTCCCAAGTTCCAGACCGCCTTGCTGCCGCTTTGCTTGGTGAGCTTCCCCTCAGCCCCACGTGCTGAAATACATCGAACCTCAGCATCGCTCTCTATCTTCTTTCTGGGCTTCAGGAACAGGTTTCGTATCACCCAAATCAACTATCTCTCTGAAAATCCCGCTATCATACTCACACTTTTATTTTCCTTAGTTATCTGTGTGCGTGTGTTGCTTACATTGTGTGCCCGTGTTTAATAAAGATCATTCATTATTTCCAACACAGTCTGCTTTGTGACTTGGCCTGACCCCATAAACATTGGGTTACAAGATCCTGCTGTGTTACCCTGCCTCTCATAGTGCCAACCAGTGCTCTTGACTAATTTCCCCCATCTTGTGTAATTGTAAGGTTATTTAGGTATCCCTCCCGCGACCCCCAGTAAACAAGGTAACAAGTTCGCCCAGTAAATGAGGCTGAGGCATTTACAAAGGAGGAAAAGATTCCTGTACCTTTAATTGCAGTTGTTGTTAACTGCAGTCAAGTTGACTTTGATTTATGGTGACCCTACAAATAAAAAAACCTCAAAGTTAAGCTGGAATCAACAGCCCTGCTCAGGTCTTATGAACTCAGGATTGTGGCTTCTTTGAGTCTATTCACCCACAGGGAGTATTCCTCTTTTCCTGCTGCCTTCTACCTTGACAAGCATTATTGTCTTTTGTAGTCAGTCATGTCGTCTCATATGTTCAAAGTTTGTTGTTGTTGTGTGCCTTCAAGTTGTTTCTGACTTATGACAACCCTAATGAGAACCTATCAGTTTTCTTGGCAAGATTTTGTTGGGGGGAGTCCTTCCTTCCTTCCTTCCCTTCTTTATGTCTTCTCTGTACATGGTACTTTACAAGTAAAAGAACAACAAAGCATGATGCAACAAAACATGACACAAAAGGAAAAGAGTATGGCAGTGCTAGAGAGCGTTAAGTCCAGCAGATGGACTGTGCCTGCCTCTTCTCTTCCTCCATAGGCAGGGCAGTTGTCTTTGCTTTTCTTTGGGGCTGAGAGAAAGTGACATGCCCAAGGTTACTCAGTTAGTTCGTTTCCATGACTGAGTGGAGATTTGAACCCTGGTCTCCAGAATTGTAGTCCAACATTCAAACCACTACCCTACGCTGGCCCTCATGTCCTTCCCAGCTATGTACCCTTAATAGCTGGGAAGAAAAAGGAATTGTGGCACATATGCCTTCTCTAACTCTCTCATAATAAGGTATTGACTAATGAAGACAAAAATGAAGAACTTCTTACCACACATATCCAAGCCCCAAAGGCTTTACCTGCTCAATTTCTGTGTCTAATGCAGACCACCCCCCACAGCTGAGAGCTTCCGGATCTATTAGATTACAACCCCATCTTCCTCAGTTTGCATGGTGGCTGAGAACTGATTACACAGGCTGTAGTCTAATGCATTTGGAGAGCACCAAGTTGAGGAAGCTTCAGCTAAAGCAGTTCACACTGTTCTATGAGACATCAGATTCAAGGGCAAAAAATTTGCAAGTATTTTCACTGTCCTTTTAAAATTTACAAGTAAAAGGAGGTATATTAACCTGCAAATCACCTGATGTATTCTGATGGTACAGAGAATACTATAGTAAACACCAACTAAATACCATGTCTCAGACAAGACTGGTAGAAACAATGCAAGAGATGTAATCAATAAAATCAGTCCTTGGAAAATTCCAGTTAGCAATGTCCTTTAGTAACCTTTGGTAATTCTCCTATGGGAGGGAAGGATATCCTAACAAGAAGTGTTGACCTTATCTGGGAAGCTTCATACACACATATGCTTCAAGTCAAGCTGTCAACTGGTTAGAACATTTTAGGTGCTGAGTTTGTTTTAAAAAAATGAAAACCAAACAATTATTAATTCAGTTGAAATAAATTTGCATTTTACCAAAACCTCAGCTGAAGTTTTTTATATATATATTAAACAATTGTGGCAAAACTTACAATCAACAACAAAAAAAACCCCTTATAATTAAAGACAACCCATCCTTAATTTGTAATTATCAGTTAAGAGTCGAGTTATGGAGCCTTTCTTGCTATTCTGTCAATTGGCCTAAACCTGAGGCTCTGCCTGTTGGAGATAAGACTCCACCTGGGGTTGAACTTCACTGGTATCCAAAAGCAATTAGGTATTTGGGCATATTGATTCCTTGGGATATTACTCCAGTGATTAAATTGAAACTATCTACATTATTTGCTGAAAGATCACCTGATATTTGGATAGATGGGGATCACTCAAATTTTGTACATAAGTAAGTAGTTTTATTAATGCTTGGGCCATAGGCCATTCGCATACATAATAATAAGATCAATAAATACAGTCTCAAAACAATAAAAAAACAACAGTATGAAAATGCAACATAAAATAAACAACATATAAGTCTTATATATTATAAGAAGAAGAGGCATCTAATACAATTAAGATACATTAAATATATATACATTAAATATAAACAACAACTCTAAAATTAGAGAAGAGAATCCTCCGAGCAATCAACTACAATGTCGGTAACAAATCTTGCTCTAATTTTCATTGCTGCAGGGTAGATAGAGAATCCTTGCGAGTCACCATAGAGTCAATGTCGGACAGGAGATAGAAAATCTTTTCTGAAACTGTATTCGCATGTAAGGAAAACAGAATAGCTCCCAAAAACTTAGTTCTTGATTCAGAATATAGTGAACAAGAGAACAAGTGTGCGGCAAATCTTCAATTTCTGGTGCTCCACAAATACATAAACGAAGGGCCAATGGGATATGAAAATATCTGCCATCAATCATGGCTGTAGGCATAGTTTGAAACGAAGGGCTGTAAAAGCTTGCCTAAGTTTTGAGTATGTAAGCTTTGTCAAGTAAACAGCCCTTTGGTGGTTAGTAGTTAATAGCCTGTCTGTTCAGTTAGACACCATGGTTAAAAAGATATTCACGAAGTTTCTCTTTTGAATTCAAGATAAATAAATTGTCACATAAAGTAGGATACAATTTTAACAACACAGAATATCTTGAACTTCAAACTTTGCAGTTTGATATCTGCTGAAAATGTAACTTGGGGAAAACCCTTACTGAGGAATCTTTTACAATTCTTCAGTAGTTAAATAAAATAAAATGAATACAAGATTTAATAGAAGGCTAACCAGCCTCAGGTTGTATCAAAGCTGCAGGACTGCTAGGTGGCAGTCTAAATAGTTTCTTGAGAAATGTATTTTGGAGGGTCTCCAGTTTAACCAACAGAGAGCCATCCCATCCCCAGACACCAGCAGCACATAGAATCTGGGCCATAACTTTGCTCTGAAAGATTTTCAGGGTAGGAACAACCTGGTGGCCCCTTACAGTGTTGTAAAATCTAAGGATTGCTCCAACAGATCTCAGGGCTACTGCTCTAATAGCTTCAATATGGGACTTAGAATCACAGAGTTGGAAGATATCCCAAGGGCCATTGAGTCCAATCCCCTGCTATGCAGGAACAGCCATCAAAGCATTCCCAACAGATGGTCATCCAGCCTCTGCTTAAAAACCTCAGAAGAAGGAGACTCCACCACACTCTGAGGCAGCATATTCTACTGCCAGACAGCTCTGACTGTCAGGAAGTTCTTCCTGAGGTTCAGGTGGAATCTCCTTTCCTTCCGGGAAAGGTTTTCTGTAAAAAGGATTCTGATTTAGTATTGGGATGTGGTTAAAATACTTAAGACCAACATTTTACCTTGGATGCTGTATATTGTTTAAGGTAGCGTTATCTATCTGATGTGGCAGACTGGCAATTAGTGTTTCCATCCAATATGTGAAGAATTGGCACTTTGTGTCCATTAGGCACAATTGTTTCGTTCTTTCCTTGAAACTTTCCAGGGACCACCACTGATCCAGGGACCACTACTTTGAATAATGCTTGCTGTTGTTGTTGTGTTGTTGTTGTGCTTCATGTCATTTCTGATTTATGGCAACCATAAGGCGAACCTATCATGGGGTTTTCGGGGGGCTGAGAATGTATGATGTGCCCAAGGTCACCCAGTGGTTTCCATGGCCAAACAAGAAATTAAACCCTGGTTTCAACAGTTGTAGTCAAAGGCTCAAACCACTACACCATGCTGGCTCTATTTGAGTAACAAATAAAACCTTAATTTGTCCCCTTTTTTTTGTTGTCCTTTATTGTATGTCCCTTAGCATTACTTGCAGAAAACATCCAGTTTGTAAAAACCACCAGCTATCTCCTGATTCATCCAAACAACTGGCATATGTGATCTAATTCAGATATTCTTCCTTGAGCAATCTTGGAATCAACTTTCCTAGATCTCCTTTTCGGATGAATGGCCTCAGGTTCTGCTCATTTAAGGAAGGGACTCAGTCCACAAGCTCTCTCCTGCCAAGGTAGCTTAGCATATATTACTTCGTCAATTACGGTTTGATCTATATATTTGTGCTAAACGAACTCTATGGAATAATCCTAATTTGAAAAATGTGAGGCAAGCTCTTTTTCTGGAAAAAATGGATTGACTGTGTGATTTATACTTTTGGGTCAGCTGCTTGTTCTCAGATTGAGAACTGTTACCATTTTCAGTATTGCAGTCATCTCAATCAGACTCCTGCAGGTACACTGTGGCAATATATACAACTCTAATGGTTTATGGTGATTATAATATGACAGCCAGCATGATGTAGTGCAGGGCTTTCCAAACGGTGTGCCGCAACATGCCAGTGTGTCGCCCGAAGTGTGTAGGGATATTAAAAATATATTAAAGGTTTTTATGAGATATGTTGTCTCCCCATACATTTTGTTATTACAATGCATGTTTGTGTCTGTACCTCTTATCAGGGGTTAGTTTAGCCTCCGGTTTGCTAGTAAAACTGAATTACTGTGACATGAAATGATGCGTGTCTAAAAAGTGCGTCACCAACATGAAAAGTTTGGAAACCTCTAGTGTAGTGCTTTGAGCATTAGACAACGACCCTTCAGACCAGAGTTCAATATCCTGCTTGACCATGGAAGCTCACTGGGTGACTTGGGCATGTCACATACTCTCAGCCCCAGAAAACCCTGTGATAGGTTTGCCTTTGGGTTGCCATAAGTCAGAAATGACTTGAGAGCACACAAGAAATAATATGGGCCATCAGTTCAGACTGCCTCAGTGCACCCTGCTGTGTTGGAGAGAGTGGCTGGCAACCTGTTCAGGAGCTGCGATATTGCAGGCTAGACTTATGATATTGCAACTGGTGGGGATTCATACTTAATGGTCATGAATGATTGGATGTGACCTCAACAACCAACCTTCACAGCCTGAAAGCTGAAGCTTTTTCAAGGTGTTGGAGATCAGAGCCTTGGGAAATGGCATTGGCAGCATCCTCCCCATCATGGAGTGCCTTGGAAGTTGTGGCAGAATTCAGCTGATTGTTCTCAAGGCATCCCACAACTGGGGGAGCACTGCAGACGTCACTTCTCAGCACTTTGATCTTTACTACCTTTAGTTGGGTGGCTGCCGGACAGCTAAAATAGGTTAGGCAGACACTGCCAGTTTCAAGTATGATGATGGGGCTCTGTCATCCTTGTGGTGTATAATGAGGACCTTTTCAGTGGTAACTATTTTTTGGATGGATGTTTTACAACGTATTAATTTTGTATTAGGAAAAAAAAATTCAAAGCCAAAGGCAACCCCCCCTCAAACAAATTTTGCCAAGTAAAACCTGTAATAGGTTTGGGGTCACCATAAGTCAGGAACAACTTGAAGGCAACAGCAACAAATTTATACATGTTCTTTTAAATTACACTCCTGTAATGACCAGTGGTTGGATCTTGTGAGCTTCTGCTGTCACAAAAACATATATTCCAGGACTGGAAAGATAAACCATCTCTATATATTATACAATGGTCAGATGATGTTATTGCTTTAGTTACACATGAAATTGACTTATGGAAGTCACTTTCAAGAAAATGTATTTTGGGCAATACAGTCAGCCCTCCACATTTGCGGGTTTCACTTTTGCGGATTTGATTATTCACGGATTATTTGCTGTCACCTCTGCTGCCTCCTTACGCCATTTTCAATAGGGACTCCAAGCCTGGTGAGACTGGTTTGTAAGTCCCTCTTAAAACCGGTGTGGGCAGCAGTGGGGGTGGCAGTAAGCCCCCCCCAGCCCCCCATTTCTGCCTTGTGAAGGAACCCCAATGCCTGAAAAGGAATCCATGGTAGGTTAAGGATGGTGATCATACTTTTTTGTGCATTAAATATGGTTTGGGAGGGCCTAGAGTTATTCACTTTTTTTCACTTTTGCGGGGGTCCTGTGCCCCTATCTATAGCAACTGTGGAAGGACGGCTGTAAAGTTTATTCTCAATGTATATGCCACACCCCTATCTCTTCTTTTTATCTTATTTAGTTCCTTCTCTTTTTTTCATCCTTTCCTTTCTTTCAATTTCTTTTAAATCAAACTTTAAAAATACAGTAATATATTTTTTTAAAAAATCCTTGCTTTAGCAAGACGTTAACATCACAGACTTAAAATCAAGTCTCTTAGGAAGTCTGACCTGCCAATTAAAAAAAAAAAACGGCCAGTGAAAAAATGCAACCCCACCATCTAAAGTCAACGGACAACAACTCCCCAAATCCCTGCTGGCCCAGGAGTCTGGGTGTTGTTGTCCAAAAGAAAGAGCGTTCCGCCTTCGTGGCAGCGTGCAATTTTGTGTGTGTGTGTGTGAGAGAGAGAGAGAGAATGGGGAAGCGTGCCGGATTCTAACGTACTTTGATTCCCAGGCGTACTGAAGCTCTTGCACAATAAGGCCATTTCCGCACTAGCCTGTTATAGCGCGATGATTCCACTTTCAATCTCCTCTGGAATCCGGGGGTTTGCAGTTTCGGGAGGGGCCCTTCGGCCCCTCCCGAAACTGCAAACCCCAGGATTCCAGAGGAGGTTGAAAGTGGAATCATCGCGCTATAACAGGCTAGTGCGGAAATGGCCTAAGACTCCTCCAGCCGTCAGCATGAGCAACGCATTCCATCCTTTCCCAGGTACCTCAGGCCATTTCAGGCCGGCGAGCCCCTCCCCGAACTGCAAACCCCAGGATTCCATAGGATGTTGAAAACGGAATAATAGCGCTATACCGGTCCAGTGAGGAAATGGCCTCAGAGACCGCGCCTGTTCGAAGACACCCCCCCGCCCCCCGCCGACCACCTTCTAACCGCGTTTCCGCTCCTCGGGCGGCGCGGCTGGGAGGAGCCGCGCAGAATCGGCGCACGAGGGGCTGAGGCGGGAGAGGGGGCGGCGGCGGGCAGTGCGGCTGAGGGGCGAGCGCGGGGTGGCGGCCCGCTTGGTTCGGCGGCCCGGAAGCCGCGTGTTCCCGCCGCCGCCGCCGCCTCCCTCAGCATCTCTCCGTCACCCAGCCTCGCTGCTCCGCCAGCCGGTGGCCGAAACGGGGCCGCCCCCGGGGGCCGCGCCAGCCAATGAGCCACCAGGGCTGCCCCCGCCGCTCAGCGCTCTGGCCGCTTTCCCCTCCCCTCGGCGGTGACGGGGGGAAGGAGGGGGAAAAGCACCACGCAGCGCCTCGTTCCGCTCGCCGCCGCCGCCGCCGTCGTCGTGAGGGAAGCCGGAGGCGGCGGCGCGGAGCGGAAAAGGCGCCCCGCATCCTTTCCTAACGGCCGGAGTTGGAGGTGAGGAGCGGGGCTGGGGGCGGGGAAGGGGCAGGATTGGCTTCGGTTCCGGGTCCGCCGCTTCTGAGACGCCCCTCCGGGGTTGTGGGGGGATGAGGAGGGGGAGCGGAGGGGGCCCACCGGCCCAGCCACCCCCGGTGTCTTCCTCAGAGGCCGAGACTCCGCTCCCGAAATCAGAGCCGAGGCGTTTACCGCCCGGCGATCCTCTGCTCTGTTTTACTCGCGAGTAAGCCATGGTGGGCGCCTCGAGCGTGGCCTTGGAGGGGGCGTGTAGCGGAAGAGGAAAAGTGCCCCGGGGGACCTTGCCGTGGACCGAGTTCCGCGGAGGCTGAACAGCGCTTTGCCGGGTTGCCTGACTCTCCGCTGCCCACGCACACCGTCTAGGCGAGCGGTCGGTGGGGACCCCAAAGGTCTTCTAGTCTGACCCCGCATCGAGGGATCTGAGTGGAGCTTGCTTTTTTTCCCCAGGGGCCACATGGCAGAGAGGAAGAGTGGGGCGGGGGAGAGAGACTGAACGGGGTTTTGCGTCTTGGGAAGTGTGCGTGATGTTCTACAGCAGTGCTTTTCAGGCTGTTGATGTGGGAGACCAGCACTTTTTCCCCCTAATGTGACCAGGACTGGAAGTATGTTTGTGCCCACCGATTGCTGTTGCTTCTCTCCTGGAAACTCTCTCTGGATTGGCAGGGAATAGCTTGTGCACTAGCTCTGATCCAGGAGCAGTACTTTTTTTTTCTTTTTTTCTTTTAATTATATTTTAAAAAAACAAAAAAATACTGTAAAATCGTTCTTCTACAGTTATCTCAACATCCAGAGTAGTTCACATCATAAAAAGGAAAAAAGAAGAAAACACTAATATACATTTCATATACAAAAAACCACATATCTACAGATCACATCGGTGATGTACATCCTAAGTATTTACTACTCCGTGTGTGTGTGTAAATATATATATATATATATATATATATATATAAAGAAAAGAGTCCATGCCTGCAAACAGTTTACAGTTTATCTACAAATCGTACATGATAGAGAACAAGGGAAGGGAGAGGCAAACGATTAATAGAGGAAAAAACAGCAGTCTTACTGAATCTGAAGGACTAAACCACTTTATTGTGGCATAAGCTTTCGACACAAGAGCATGAAAGTGTTACCTAAGCTTTGTGGTAGCCATAGATAAAATAGGAATAAAATAAATTTTATTATTATTATTATTATTATGAACACTGGTGACAAATGACAATTATGTGGAAACAGTTGTTAACAATGCCGCTAAAGCTTTACTTTGTAAGTACTGATTTATCAAATTCCCATTGATTCATAGGGTCTGCTGTAGATGGGAATGACAATTGGATTTATCTCATTAGGTTATACATTTCATTGCCATTTGACCCCACTTTATCTTATCTTCTCTCTCTGTGCAGGCCAAAGTGAGAAGATAACACTTCTTGCATCTACTGAAGTGGACTTTAGTTTAAGAAACTTTATGCTGTGTATGTGTTAGAGTCTAAGGTATCAGGTGTCACAAGAATCTGTGGGAAGTTTGGCTGCCAAAGACTGACAGGACTTTGAGAAGAGAGGAATGCGCAACAAGGGATATTTTGCTGTTACACTTAATGTGTAATTCAGAATAAATGAGCTGGGAAGGCTGGGACAAAGATCTCTGAAGGTTTCACAATATCCTAGTTGAAGAACAAATGCTAAATTACATTCATTTGTAAACAGAATAGGTCTACTCTGTTTGGAAGCATCTTTTGAGTTTTCTTCATGCCCATAATTTCGTTATTTAAAAACTACTTCTCCACCTCTTAAAAGTCTTGTTCCTAAATTAAACCTTCTTCCTTTCTTTAGTTGTTTGAACACATGGCAGTCTTTGAGTTCCAATATACTCTTCCCCCTTGCCCTGTTTCTCCAGTGTGCAGACTTCTTGCAGTTTCTTTAAATTCTGTTGTGACTCTTTCAACATTTTTCCTTTCTCTTCTTTCATGTTATTGCAAGGTGGTAATGGACTGCAGAGTTGTTAATGCTGATACAAATTAGAACATAGAATCATAGAATCATAGAAATGTAGAGTTGGAAGAGACCACAGGGGCCATCCAGTCCAACCCCCTGCCATGCAGGAACACCCTCAAAGCACTCCCGACAGATGACCATCAAGCCTCTGCTTAAAAACCTCCAAGGAAGGAGACTCCACTACACTCCGAGGCAGCATATTCCACTGCCAGACAGCCCTGACTGTCAGGAAGTTCTTCCTGAGGTTCAGGTGGAATCTCCTTTCCTGCAGCTTGAATCCATTGCTCCTTGTCCTGGTCTCTGGAGCAGCAGAAAACAAGCCCTCTCCTTCCTCTACGTGGCATCCCTTCAAATATTTAAACATGGCTATCATGTCCCCTCTTAACCTTCTCTTCTGTAGACTAAACATACCCAGCTCTCTAAGTCTATCCCCATAGGGCATGGTTTCCAGGCCTCTCACCATTGCATTGGGTGTTTGTGAATCTAAAGACAGGCTAAGTATCCCTTATCCAAAAATCCAAAATTGTAGTGCTTCAGAATCTGAAACTTTTGACTAGTGGAACTCATTCTTCTCCCTGTAGAAGGAAGGCTCATTTGGGACTGTGCCCTGCCTGCAAAGTCCCTCAGTTGGTTTGGCACCTTCCTTTCCCCCCACCACCCCAGTCAGCCTTGCTTTGCAAGCAGCATGCACATTCAGTCTCAAGTGAGCTGGGGGAGGGGGAAAGGCACCAAACCAACTGAGAGACTACCAGCAGCTTGTGCACACATGCAAGGTCCCAAGCAAGCTGCTGTAATTTCCTCATGAACCCTACAGGAAGAAGATAAGAGGAGAAAGAACCAATGAGAGTGGACTCTGCATCAAAAGAACCATATGCAGCTATTCCAAACCCTGAAAAACTGTGAAGAACTTCTGATTCCAGGCATTTCAGATAAGGAATAGGCAACCAGGGAATGTTTTGTACAGTGACGTAGGGATGTTACTTGTAGCCTCCCCTAACCTAATGCTCTTCAGATGAGCTGAACTATGACTCCTACCATCCCCAACCATGGTATTGGTCTGTGGAAATCTGAAAACATAGTCATAGATGTGGAGATAGTAGTGGAATAGCTAAAGAGTAGAATGGGGACCATGAACTGAATCAAAAGGTCAAAGGAGCAAGCATCTTAATCAGAGATGGAGAACATGTAGGCTTTGTGAATACAACTGTCATTATCCCCATTATTAGCTGTACTTACTATGGCTGATGGGAGGTGTAGCCCAACAACATCTGCAGGTCACATATCTATACTTTTGATCTACTTGTGTACTGGAGGCACCTCCCAGTCTTTGGCCCATGTGGATAAAAATCATTTTAAAGAAACAATATTTTTGTGGTTTACAAATAATACAGTACCTTGTTTTAAAATAATCATGTTTAAATGTGGTTTGAATTTAAGCAAAATGTGTTTAAAGCTTGTTTTGTTAGTTAAGAAACTACCTGAACTAACAATGAGAAGTATTATTCAAATCAGTAATTGAAACACCTAGTTGTTTATAACTGAGTTGATGTGATGTTGTGGCCAGGACACTGAGCTTATACAAGTCAGGAAATCCCTGGTATTATAGTTGTCTCTGTCATGAGCTTTCTTTGTGACCTTTGAGAAGCTATGATCACTCACCTTCACTAATAAAAAAAAACCCTCATACTGATTACCAGTGATGTAGACTTGAGTCATTTGGCTCAGTCTCAAGTTGGACTTAAGTCACTTCAGGGACTTGAATTGGACTCAATTCAGCAATAAATGATGTGCTGACTCGACTCCTTACTTGTATCTTTTTAGTGTCTGACTTGCTGCCCTTGGTTCAGTAATATAATACATTCATCCAGAAACCTTACAACTTTGAACAATACTTCCATCTCTTTTTGCCTACTGGCCACATGACGGTGTGTCTCAAGCCTAAAGTGTAGGCAAATTTCTTAGAGAGGAACAGCAAATGGATTAGGCAACAGGCTTGAGGCAGGGTTGAGGTCTGCTCAGCAGCCTATCCCCACTGCAGATCAGAGGAGCCTTCTAAAACTTTTCCTAGCCTCGCCCCCAGAGCATAGGGCATGTTTCCCAGAGGGGAACAGAAAATGTGTTGGGCAATGGGCTTGAGGAGGAAGGATCCTTCCTTCAAAAGCCTTTGAAGCTTCAGGAATGGGAAGTAATTCCCCACTTTTGAAAAAGTCTCCAGTTTCAGAAATGGGAAGTAAGGATCCTATTCCCTGCTTCCAAAGCTGCAGACTCTTTTATGTCCATTGATACAAAGGCCTCCAGTTTCAGAAGGGGAAAGTAAGAAGGATCTTATTCCCCACTTCTGACACTGCATATGGCAAAATTGCAAAATGTGGAGGACTGACTCTCCTTAAATTGTTAAAACTGACTTTATTCAACTCTGTCCAGAAATTCTGGAATATAGGTTAGGATATAAAGTTCGCTTCCAGACTTGAAACTTGACTTGAGACATGAAAGTAAAGACTTGAGACTTGACTTGAGACTTGGAATAAAAGACTTAAGTACATCAGTGCTTCTTACCTGGCTTGTAAGTTCTAAAACTGGAACAAAACATTAGACGTGAATATTTTCGGCATTCTGCAGACATGGTACAAGTAATAATCACAATGAAAATGGCCTTGCTTGGAATTCATGTACTCTGGAGTAGTAGTTGAACTTCAGAAATGCTAAAATTGTGCATGATATCAGGAGATCTCTTATTAAATCCCCTCACATTTTACTTATTTTATTGTTATGTTCTTTCTTTCTGGATGTGGGTTTTATGAACAGTCACAACTGGTTCTGTTCTGTTTAATTTTATTCATTTCTAGATGCTTTTGTTATTGTGTAAGTCGTTTCTGACTTAGGGCAACCCCTACCCACGAGCCAGCATGCTGTAGTGGTTTGAGCATTGTGCTACAATTCTAGAGACCACGGTTCTGTTCTCCACTTGGCCATGGAAACCCACGGGGTAACCTTGGGCATATCACATACTCTCAGTCCCAGAAAACCCTGCAATAGGTTTGTCTTAGGGTTATCATATGTTAGAAATGACTCAAAGGCACATCACAACATTATTTCCCTTCTCCACCACCAAGCCTTTCACAATGAAACATGCATGCAAGTAAATACACTCAAAATACTCAAACGGTACATGTAATCCACACAAATCTCTCAAGGTTTCTTAAATGGATGAATTGAAGCTTTCTCATTTGTGGAAAAACTATTCTCCAATAAGAATGATGCAGAAGTGGTGTGAAATGTCTTCTAAATGAAATGTAGCATGGTAAAAACAAAATGCTTCTATTATTCAAGCTTTCAGTGAGCTATTTGCTCAGTAACCTCTCCTGAGTCAAAATTGCTTTGGAATAGGGTGGTGGGGAACCTCAGAAGTTTGTCTTCTGGTAGAAACAGTGTGAGGAATAGAGCATACTCTTGGTGTGATTATTCTCCCAAGACACTGATATATCTCAAATTCACATGCTGAAAGTGATAATATGTATTAATAAATATTCCTTGGAAGCTTTGAAGGACCAAAAATAATGACTTTAAACATTTCCTGTAATTTTTGTCCTATGCTAATAATTTTATTAGCTTGGGCAAGTTATTTTCAAAGAGAGAAGAAATTTAGAGTATGACGAGTGATCTGTGTTTTGAACAAATGCTATAATCTAAGGATTTTTCTGGTTTCACAGGTTATATCAGTCTGAAGCTGCACCTTCAGAAAATGTTTGCTGAAGCCTTTAGGGCTAGGTACTTGCTCTTTAAAAACAAAAAACAACCCTCCCCCAGAAGTTCCTAGAATGTTCCTTACCATCCTGAATGAAAGTATAATGTAGAATGGTAACTGATGGGTTACTAGAAAGGTGAGGTGCTTTATTTTAATCAGATTCTCTTCTTCTTCCCTTTTCAGTGTGTTAAACAGTAATTATGGTGGGTGAAGACAATATCTCCATAAGGAATCGCCGGTCAGTGTATGGCACTCCTGAAGAGAAAAATGATTTGCCAAAGACGCTTGAAGGAGACTGGTCATTCTCTAGCTCAAGGAATGGTAAACTCTCTTAACTAATAATTGCAAGAAGTAACATTTTCTGTCAGCTGATGAAAGACATTTTGATTGATCGATCGTTTGGTTTTATCAGATAATTATTAAACCTGTACATGAAAAATAAATGAATTATTTTTAAGGAAATATCTCAGCAGGTACTGACTCATTGTAAGTGTCCTATCAACCTGGGGTTCACACTAAACATAGCTTCAAACTCATATAACAGGAAAACTATTTTAAAGCTGTCTTTACACTGTGAAACTGCATGAGCTCCTTCTTGTCTCCAGGGTGCAACAGCTTCTGGAGATAGAGTGGCAGCCACTATAATTATTGTTATCTACTGAGACGGGCCATTCTTAAGTTTGCTTATCCAGAGCTGGTGGTGAGATGTCTGAAAAGTGCCAGAAATCTTGGAAGGGTAATTTCCTCCTGTGTTTAGGAGAAAGGGAGTGCCTTTTCTAAGACAGTACTTATCACTTGCTCCCCCCTGCTTTTGATGAATGTTTGTAATGAGAAAATACAATATTTTAAAATTCTGCCAAGTTGATGGAAGAATACTGTTTTGATTTTTTTTTTAAATTAATTATTGGAGTAATTTGCCAGAACAGACTTCTTCAGCTTTGTTGCCTTCTACAGACATATTATAGCCATAGCCTATAGCCATAGCCTATACTATTTGCAGATGATGAGAGTTGTCGTCCATCATCTGCAGATAGTATAGGCAATGGCCCTGCGGTCTGGAGGTGGGGGTTGTTTGATGGAAGTTGGGCCCTAACACATTAGTGAAATCTAGATTAAAATACTGTGCTGTGTTTCAGAGCATCTGCTTTGCTTTGGATTTTGCTTCTTAACACCAGCATGGGTTTGTGCATACAGTGCAAGAGGGTGGCATGTTATGTCGTTGGAGTTGGATGAGGGCTTAAGCTAGTACACAATTAAGAGCACTGTCCTTGGGGTATGTTTTACTGTTCCCTTGAAGGGCTTTGAAAATGCCTTTGTCATTGACTGGAATGATCTTGAGTGTCAACCAAGTGACTAATCTGTCTTGAAGAGGAGCATGTGGGAAGTTTGTTTTATAATCCCAGAGTTGCAAAATAGTTGCAATTCTCTGAGACATCGGTTATTCTCGGTCATTCTTTAGTGTTGTAATTGCCAGGACCATCTTGATAGATTATTTCTCTGTGTGGAGTGAAAATGATACTTAGTGTCAGCAACTGTTGGTAACCTCTGGCTGCTTTGGGCTTTTTTCTGATTAATTATTTCTCATTTTTACCATCTTTCCTCTCAATCTTTCTTCTCCATTCAGTGACCTGCCATTGCTGTCCCAGCAACATGATACATACTTGTGCTATTTTTTTTCCAGGCAAGAGGCTTCAAAAGCAGCATAAACAATCTAATTAAAAATGAATATTGATTAAAATACCAATACAATAATTAGGATCAGTAAATTAAAAAATAAAGAAAAGTACAAATAAATCTGTCTGGCTAAATCCACTAAAACTGGAGAACACTTAGAGCTTGATCTAGATCACAAAAGCTCTAGTGAAATGGAAAAATCTACACTTAATTTCAAGCCAGGTTGTGAGTCCTTTCAGATGGAGCTGTCAAGAGAAGGTGCTGGCAGGCCCTAGGATTAGTAGCCATCATCTCTTGCACTCCTGATGTTGCAAGATGGATGCATAGGAGGAAGTGTTCCTTCAGGTATTACAATGTGTGTTGTAAGTAGTTTTTAGTGCTGAATGTCTTATTGCTATAAACACTCCAGCTTGGTTGCAGATGAAAGCTAAAGGCATACTAATTCTGACTTTTCTGTGTAGAAAAGTCAGTGCAGATGGTTGTGTTGTAATCTAGTCTTGCTTGCCTAAAATACCCATTCACAGCTCAGTTCTCTGTGGTATGACATTTATTTCTACAGACAAAATGTAATACTGTAGTGTTGGTGAGCTTGTTTGTTTGCATACAAATGTCACATGAAGCTATTTTGTGGTTGGTAAAGTTACTTTTTTGAAGCGCAGTGCCTAGATTCCTCTAGTCAGAATGGGCAGGGAGGTGGTGCTGGGAACTCAAGTTCGAAAAGGTAACTTTCCTAGTTCTGAAGTTGCCTTATAGTGATCCAGACTAACTAGTCCAGTGCTGTTCACTGCAACAGGCAAGGGCTCTTCACATGTCTTTCTCAGATGATCCATCCTGATTCTTTGAAATGGAATGGTCTACAACTGAGTTCTGCCCCTCCCCAAGTGTCTCTGTTCAAATGTGCTTAGGTTTAAAATCTTTGGGTGTAACTATGAACTACAGGATAAGTAGAAGACTGATAGTTCTAGTTGCCATTTCCCTGTTGCTATGAAACAGATGGAGAAGTATGTGCCTTCGGGTCACCTATCAACTTACATCAACCCCATGAACTTCATAGGATTTTCTTACGCAAGGAGTACTCAGAGGTGGTTTTGCCAGTTTTTCCCTCTGAGATAAAGGCCATTTCCACACTCCACTGTTATAGTGCTATTATTCCGCTTTCAACATCCTATGGAATCCTAGGGTTTGTAGTTTAGGGAGGACATTTAGAATTCTCAGCCAGAGATTGCTCTTTGGCCTCAGTAAACTACAAACCACAGAATTCTACTGTTATATAGCAGTGTATAGTGTGGAAATGGACATAGTCTACAAACACCTGGCATTTGTCGGTGGTCTCTTACGCAAGTACTAACTAGAGCTGACCCTGCTTAGCATCCAGGATCAGACAGCATTTGGTACCTTTAAGGTATTTAGGCCCTAAGATGGGGAAGACAGTGTTGTTTTACACTGAGAAGGAAACACAGAGCTTCTGGGTGTGTTACACACTCCCAGCCCCAGAAAACTCTATGACAGGTTGGTTTTTTTGTTTTTTGTTTGTATTATTTATTTGTATCCCGCCTCTCCATATGGATCGAGGCAGCGAACAACTTACAAATAGCATGTATTTCGAAACATTTCTATACATTCCCATTACGTTCCCATTAGGGTCACAATAAGTTGGAAATGACTTGAAGGCACACAACAACAACAATGGCCTTACCAGTTGTTCATCTCTCCCATTTGAAGCTGCAGTTATCTGTCTGCAGTTCCTGGGAGGTGAGATGGGGTAGTCAGGGAGCAACAATAGGAAGGTGCAGCAGTCTTTTCCACCTGCCACTCATTTGCTGCTTTGTAATGGCAAAGCAATAGCAGAGGTTTTCAGCTTATATGTTCATGCTGGGAGGGAAGGTTGCCATGGTGAGGAAGGCTGTGGACCCCTTTGTTTGCACCACATTTGCTGATGGCATACAGTTCTTCAGTTTCTGCTGAGAAACATGTTGAAACTTGGAGAATTTGGAAATGTATCACACTTTCCTAGAGAGTAACAAGTAAGGTCTAGACCTTGAAAAGGTATTTTAATGGACTATGATTCCCATATTTGATGGAGTGGTTTGAGCATTGGACTATGACCCTGGAGACCAGGGTTCAATTCTGTGCTTGGCCATGGAAACCCATTGACTTGAAGGCACACAACAACAGCAACAACAACAACAAGAACAAATAAGTAGCTGGAGGGTCATGCATTTAGACATACGTCCTCGATAGCACTGAAAAGCAGATTGATTGTTGGACAAGGCTGCATTAAAAAAGACTATGATTTCTTCTACAAGTAGGAAGTAAAATGTTGAGTATAAGAAAAGGTTGTTTTATGATAATGATCTGTTAATTTCGCTTTGCGCTAAGGAAATCACCATCCAAAGCAAAACAAGGAAGTTCTAAAATGAAACCAAATTCTGCCAGAAGATAGGGTGTTGAGGGGGACATGTCTCCAAATCGTACCAAAATTAACAAATCTTAACTGGATTTGGCATGAATTCTTAGAAATGACCCCATTTGTGGAGAAAAGAAGTAGCAGAGAGAAAAATTAAGGGGCGCAAAAGGAGCTAAATGTTCTAATTTGTGGAAACGGGGATGTCATCTCTCTTTGGCCTCAGTAAACTACATTTTACTTTTGAGAAACTACATGTTTCTCAAAAGGAGGTGATTAAATCATGTTTTTACCTATAGCAGAAAGATGTCATCCTTTATTTACTTAACCAGAGTTCACCACATTTCATCAGATATTGCTCATTAGGGTGAACATCTTCTCCCATGCCTTACTGAGTTTGGAACTAAGAAGGTGTATTAAGCGTAGATAATCTTCCAGATTGTTATGGTAATTTGGAGGTACTCAGACTTGAAAGCACAATGGGACCTGTGGCAGCAGTTATCAACAACTCTTGAAGAGAACTCTCTCCCATGTTTTGGTCAGGAGCTGCCTCTACCTTTTAATGCTCCCCCTACCTTTTAATGCTATCCACCTGATTTGCCCTATGAAATGCTTGTTTCCTTTCTGGCACATGAACTTTATTAACATAGTAAAGACAATATATTAGTTATCCATTCTGCATTCTTAGGAATCAGTGGGAAACTGCTGCTAACAGAAGACAGTTTTGAGCTGGCCACTTGAATTGTTATTTAGTGCATAGTGCCGCATGTTCTGGGCTTTTGTCCTATCATTGATGTTAACTGAAATTTGTTACCTCTGTTTTTATTGTTGATCTATGTAAGTAGTTAGTAGGAATTAGTATTGAGGAAGCTTCTGGGGAGAAGGAAACAGACTTCCTGCAAATCAAGCCCCCCCCCTCCCTTGTACTATTGAACATCAACAGACAGCTTTGGGTTTCTGAGTAGCCTGGGAGAAAAATGGAATTCAACTTGTGATATAAACAAAGGCTTTTCACTTTAGAAAACTGACTATCTTTCCTGATGACCTGTGAAACGAGCTGGTCTGCATAAATACATTTTTGTTTGTTATTTGATTCCCAAGCAAGCTGGACTTGCTTGTTCTTCTTTTCTAAATAAATATTTTGACTCTTTTAGCCAGGGATGCATGCTTTTTGTTGCTTAGTAAAGCATGTGTTTTCTAGGAATAGAGATAAAGACCAAAATATACCAGTAAGGGTGGAAGTATTGTGTTCTTGTGGGTATAGTTTGCTCTGATTGATTTTCTGATTGATCGATTGACTTCATTTTATCCTACTCCTTGGCCAAAAAAAAGCTCCCAGAAAGGCTTGTTGCTATTTGCTATCAAGTTGGAACCTCAGCGAATTTGCTCAGAAGTTTTAAACTTGGGGCTGTGGTTTCTAGATAAATCCATCTGTAGTATGGACTTCCTCTTTTCCGATGAGGCATTTTGTCCCATGATGTGTCCAAAGTACAGTGGCTTATGTTTAGTCATTTTGGCTCTGACCACAGGGCTGATGGAATAGCACTGCTTCTCTTTTTGCCATTGCACTGCAGCTTTACCTCACTATGGCTCAAACATGCCTAAAACAGTGACCTCTGACTTGGAAGCTTTTTCTGTAATAAATTGTGGTCACTGACTGGTGGTGCAAAAGCGATCCTTACATGCTTACAGTTGCTCTTTTTGTTCTGGTACATTCCATAGACTCACTCCTATTCAAATTGATGGTATTGCCCACCCCAATCAAAGTGAACAATCATTTGTGGCCTCTGGTAGGGCAGTGTGGTAGGGCCAACCCTAAGCAAGGTGTGAGAGGAGCTTTAGAAAAAATTATCCTGGGGAGAGATGTGAAGAGTAGTGGAAGGCCACTTGGAATGAAGATTGTGATATGAATGTACATCATTGGTAAGAACAAAATATTCAAAACACTTGAAAGTTCTGAGTGGCAAAAGCAATAGCTGGCCAAGAGATGGTGACAAATCTGACTGCAGAAAGGGCAGTTCCTCTGCCATTCAGCAGAGACAATGTAGAAGGATGTATTGCTTTTTCTCTCCCCTTTCCCAGGCAGGACAAGGGAAAAGCTGGGCCTCAAGCTGTAATAAGCAGGTTGTGGGTTACATCATCAACCACTACTTATTTCTTCCCAGTGTTTCTTTTAGAGAGAAAGGAGGCTTCTCCATCCCCACCCGCACTGTCCTCTCATGTCTCCAGTTTTAAGACTAGGACTGTATGCTTTATTTTCTACAGCTCTGCCACTGGGCTGTGGAAAGCTTTGTCAGAATCCTATGCCCTCCTTGTTAGCCGTTGTGGATGGGGCTTACCTATCTGAAGGTGATGTTGGTAGCCAGACCTTTGCTAAGAGTCCAGCTGTCCTCCCTCAGCTTGAAAATCTAGTAAGCTGTGCTGAAATGCAGTTCAGCCTTTAGAGCTGACCTGTGAATGGAACAAAGAAAGGAGCAAGAAAGTAGTAAGATGAGGCAGTGTCTCCATTCTGGCGGGGGGAGCCCACTGCAACCAGAAAGAGAAACTTCTCCATGCCCTCTTTGACCACGTGACACTGAGTCACCAGGCCCAGGGTTACAGTAGACTTCTACTTTGCTGCATTTTCAAATTGTAGTGTGCTCTGCTTTTGTGAGGGAACTATTCCTTTCCATTTCAGAGGCGAAAAACCGTAGCAAAGACAAATGAGCTGTTCTATGGCCAGGATTTCGTTTGAGTCCCTTCATATCCCATTTGTACACCAGCACAGAGGATTATCATGATAAAGTGTCTAGACATGTGGCACCATAAACTTTGCCTTAAAGATGTCACATCCTATATGAATTATTCAGTTTTTTAAAACAAGAAATAAAAGTTATAAAGAGTTCATTGTTCCAGTTCAGACAGAGTGTCCTTCATCACGTGACAGGAAGTCACATGTATCTCATAACTAAAGGCTTGCGTAATAAAACAGGCTCTGTGTTCTAAAATTCCTCCTTCAGGTTTAGTGAGTCATACTTAATGAACTTTGAACAGTATGAGTAAGTCCAAGTGTCTGAAATCTTGAGGTTTGTTCTTTTCTTTTTTCTCCAAGTTAGGCAATATGTTAGCTGCATCATATTGCATTTCAGCATTTCTCTTACGTTATTTATATCCCGTATTACATATCTGCTGTAAATTGATATGACATAAATTAGTACTGAGTTGAGATGACAATTCTTTCATGGCACAGAGATCTTTCGCTTTTTCCGTTTCTAATACATATTCTGAACTGCTGTTGGAGATATAATGCAGACCTTCATTTTTCATGGCTTAGTATGTCTAGTTGCTGGAGTCATTTCCATTCCTATGCTAAATCCAATTGGAAATCCGTAAAAAAATAATATGGCAACCATATTATTTTTCCAAATATGATAAGGCTAAATAACTTTTATGCCCAATCTCACAAGTGTTACTGAGCTTCTCCTTTGCCAGTTTTGGTTGTCCCTCAGACAGATTCATTATGTGGTAAGGATTGTACCCAGTTAATCTCTTTCTGCCCTTAATGATCTTGCAGTGTTGTGGTGACTGTTTTGCTTTGTTTTTTGCTTGTATATTAAAATCCTATTTCAAAATAAAATACCATGGATTGGATCCAGAAATATAATTCTATTCATGGAACTTCTTCTACTTGTAAAGCTGAGAAAGTAGGCGGGGGGTCCCCACTTCCTACCGCTCATCAGATCCTGAAAAATCTGCTTTAGAGGACTGAGGTGGAGAGATACTCAGAGCAGTTTTTGGTTCACGCATAGTCTAAGGGTATTCTGTTAGTAAATTTGGCTGTAAATGTGCCAAAACGTACAATTAAATTAATGGCTGACGTCCTGCATCCAGAGATGTAGCTACATTTCCTAAAACCTACCTTTCCAAAGCACAGTGTTCTCCAACACAGTCATTTCTGTGTTGCTGGAAAGTGAGGATGATAAGCAGAGATGTGCCCAGCTCTCTTCCTGCTTCTTGCATCTTGGTTCATCCCTGGCTCTCAGGAACACAGAAATGGCTTTATTGGTGGGGTTGTGCTACCAAAAGATAGATTTGGGGAGGGACTTATGGTCATTGCTTGTGCAGTGACTATAAAAATGAATTGCAGTAGTGTAATACTGAGGCACCAGCTTCATGTTTCCTTCTCAGTGTAAAACATCACTGCTTTTCCCATCTAAAGGCCTAAATACACTAAAGATACCAGATCTCATCTGATCTTGGAAGCCAAGCAGGGCCAGTCCTGATCAGTACTTGGATGGGGAACTGCCAATAAATTCCAGGTGCTGTGGACTATCTTTCAGAAGAAGAAACTGTCAAAACCACTTCTGGGTATTTCTTGCCTAAGAAAACCCTATAAAATTCATGAGGTCATCATAAATTTGCAGACAACTTGAAGGTACATATACACTCAAGGGAGACTTACCGCATTGTAATTACTGAAAAGGATGCCAACTGTATGTTTAATAGCTGTTAAACCAGGATTACAAAGCAGGGGTGGTTTATAGTTCTCATTAAGTGGGAAGTCTATGTAGTCTTGATTGTAGTAAACATCACTATCATATGCACTCTTGACACACATCTAGAGCTGGGTATATGTTACATTAAAGTAGATTTAATTCTGTGTTTAGAGAATTTAAATTCTGTGCTAAGAGAATGATTAATTGTTTAAAAATACAGTACATACATATTGCAAATCTGCATTATTCCCTTCATTTTGTGTAGTTCACCAATAGATGCTCTCTTGCATAATTTGAAATTTATAATTTATTATTAATTTGTTCTGTTCGCTGATCTTGAAGATGGGCAATGAGTGATCCAGATCACTGAGGCACCACCTCCAATATGGAAAACACATTCAACTTTCCAGGTGTCAAAAGTTAGCTATCCAGCTTTATATTTCTGCATGGCAGAGGGTTGAACCAGATGGCCCTTGAGTTTACTTCCAGCATAGTGATTCCAGAAGGACTTCCTTTATCAACATAGTTGAGATTCCCATGAAGCTGAATTCTGTATCCAGTACTTTGCTCTATTTTTCCTACTTTCTTGTAGAATTGTAACATATACATCATTGTGTACTTAAACAAGATGAAGGAGACAGAATTTGGAAAAGTTACCTTTTGGACTAGTGCTCCCAAAGTCTCCCAAGCGGTGTGGGATTCACAATGGGATTTAATGAGTTATAGTTGAAAAAAGATTTTTTTTCAAAACTCTGGAAAGTAGGAGGGAGAAAATATGGTTCTTCTGAATTTAAGTATTAAGGGGCCTCTTGTGATACAAGTGCTTTGGCTTCTTTTTGTTGGTTTCTTGAAAACACTAAAAGATTTGAAGAGCCCATCTTGATCACCCAGGCTGGTGTGAAGGGAAAAGTTTATTAACCTAAATACCACCTGACATCCCTAAGCAAGCTAGTTGAGAATCTCCAGTTCATGTAAGGCAATGGTTCTCAACCTTCCTAATGCCGCGACCCTTTAATACTGTTCCTCATGTTGTGGTGACCCCCAAACATAAAATTATTTATTTATTATTTACAATGCCTCCCTCCCGGCAAAGGCCGCCTTGCCGGCCAGGAATGGGGGGGGGGGGGGCAGGGAGGGAAGAGGAGCCGCGCGTCTCCCCCGGGGAAAACTCCGAGAACCCCCCCGGGTTCTGCTTCTGCTTCTGCTTCACTCTCGTTTCCACCGGGGGGGGCAGTGTGGGAAAAGTTTCCAGAGTGTCGACCCTGGCCGGGGGGGGCGGAATCCCAGCACCTTTGTCTTTTGTGCCGGGCGCAGCTCGCCCCCCCGGAAAAGCACCGCCTTGCGGCCCCCTGGCCCTTCTGCAGCACTCCCCTCTGTGGCGAGTGGGGCAGGGGCCATGGCGAGGAGGGGGCCTGCCCCCCGTGCTGCCGCTGTCCCCCCAGGCTGTCCCATCAGGCAAGAGGTTCTCCCGGTAGTGGAGAAGGGGAGCGATTTCAGTCCCTTCTGAACAGGGGGCAGGAGGACGCGAGCGCATGGCTTGCGCACCACCACCGAGGAGGGAATGGAGCCTAAGACCATCAGAAATATGTATTTTCTGATGGTCTTAGGCGACCCCTGTGAAAGGGTTGTTCGACCCCCAAAGAGGTCGCGACCCACAGGTTGAGAACCACTGATGTAAGGAAAGGAATAGTGCTATTATATTTATGGGGCTAGAACTGTGTTAAGACAGCCTTATTGTTGACACAAATGGGTGGCACTAGGAGCAGAGAAGGCCAGTAGACATACCAGTGAACTTTTGGACTGAACTTTAGCTTCAGGACTTGCCAAACATGAAGGCCTTACACAGCCTGAAGAAGTTGCAGATGAAGCAAACATTTCCAAGAGTTGATAAATTATCATTTGTTCCCATCATCACCTCCAAGATCCTGCAAAATAATACTAAGAGCAGTTAGAATTTGGTCTAAAGACTAATAAGTGGACTTTGCTTTCTTTCCAAGTAGTGAACTCCTGAAGCAAATGGCTAGCACTTGTTTACATTAGCTAAGTGCTGTGATACCAGTGAATTTTTATACTTGAAAAGAGTAAAGCAAGTAGCATGATTTTTGCGTGTACATGGCAGAAGTATTAGACTTAATTCTACAGTTAGAAGAAATGCCTCAAAAGTCAGCATTGTTATATAGCTTTCTGTAACCGACTTCCCTTTGTTCTGGGTGCAGCTTAGCTAGTTCAGTGGATTATGAAATATTTCCCTTTCCTACAATGCCAGTGTGGTGTAGTGGTTTGAGCACTGGACTACAACTTTGGAGACCAGAGTTCTTTTCCCCACTTGGCCATGGAAAGCCACTGGATGACCTTGGGCGTGTCACACACTATAAGTCCCCCAAACCCTCATGATAGGTTCACCTTAGGGCCACCATAAGTCAAACTACTTGAAGGCACACAACATCAACAGTGATGATGGGTGATGAGGCACTATATAAGAGGGCCTGAAGGAGATGTGTAGGACTATCTTGGTTGATGCCTAGAATTGCCTGAGTGAAAACTGGAGAGGGCTCATGTACCTTTAATGGTTATATGGAAGAGGGAAGTTCAGCAGGTATTGCTTGATATCTGGTTATGTATGAAGCAATGCCTGTTGAAATTTCCACTTCTATATCATTAAAGATACAGGAATCTTCTCCAGTTTTCAGTCTGGAAACCTTATAAAGATTCCTGCAAGTGAAGATATTTAGGAAGATTCATTCACTTTCACTTTTTTACTTACAGGGATATACGAACTTAATAGGACTGCAGCATACATCCTATAACCTAATGCTCTATATCTTTATGTATATTTACTTGTCATGAGGCATGATTATCTTTGTTGAAGAACATAAGTAAATTTCTATGTAGCCCCCTTACTCTTAATAAGCAACTAACAAATTTGATTCTATACATCTACGGCCATTTCTGCACTAGACTGTTACAGTGCTATTATTTCACTTTCAACATCCTATGGAATTGTGGGGTTTGCAGTTTATGGAGGGGCCTTTAATTCCATAGGATGTTGAAACTGGAATAATAGCACTATAACAGTCTAGTGCAGAAATGGCCTATGTTTTTTAATTGACTTGATACATCTTAACGGATTTTTTTTCACATTAGTGAATTTCTGGTGGCCTAAATAGTGAATTTCTCATGACCAAGTCTCAGGATTTATTCTCATGGCTATAGCACACCTGTGTGTAGGTTGTACCACTTGGGACTGCAAGAGGAAGGCTCACATTATTGAAGGTGCCTCCATATTAAAATGTGTAATGAAAGGTGTCTTCATAGTATAATTTGCCTGTTGCAGGAAAACTAAATTAGCTTAGAACACTTTCTACTAGTGTCTAGTTTTGTGTATGGAGGGAATTTCTTTTATCCAGGCATAGGACTATTTCTTCAGGAAGCACAGTTGTGTACCTCAATTATGTATAGTTTTATAGGTTACTTGTAAAGAGAGCTGTTTGTCTGCGGTGAATAGGAATGTGTTCCAGCCACAGAAGGCTTTTTAAATTTGATAGAAGTTGTTTTTGTTTCATCCTGGGTTGTTTATGGACTGAAGTATGACTGAGAAGATGGGTGACCCAAACCTTTCATGGGCTTGCAACTTTTGTAGATTTCCTTTCAATTCTGATCTTAAAAGGTGGGTGTATATACATGCATAGGTACATCTTTTAAACATTTGTACATGTGTATGCTTTTTTAAATAGTTTAATCTCTGTATATTCTTCTTCTTCATACTTTCACATATAATAGATAGATACTAGATGTGCTGCATGTATGCTAAATATATTCACATCTGCCCTGAATATGATACGGTAATGATTTGTGGTTTTTTTTTCCTCTTAGGTCAAATTGATGTTGAACATACCATGAGGAGGATGCAACTTTTAGAAGAAGCTGAGGTAAACATTTTTTAATGTCAGTCAATATAAAATGGTAAGGTGGAGTCCCTAGAAATATGAAGCTTATTTCTGCTACATATATATTTATGGATCTATGTTTAATATTAGCCTCTCAGATTGTGAAAATGCTGCTCTTTTTCTGACAACTATTTACTTTTATCAAGAACTGAATTTCAACTTGGGAGAAAGGTCAAAAAATCAGATCAGATCAAATCAATAAATAGTACTTGATAGCATCTAGGAATTTGCAAATGCCAGATCTGGGCCTGCTGAAGAATTGCTTCATATAAGCAGGTGCTGATACTGGAAAGGAAAGAATAATGTTAAAAGCTGACTTGGAGAGTCTGTCATATTGTGCAGTGTGGAAGTCTGGAAGACAAGTTTGGTGTTTTGCTTTTTTTAAAAAAAATCTGAACTTGTTTAAGCATTCATAAATTTCAGCTGGCCTTGACAGGGAAGCCAAACATTGTGGGCACTGGGCCCATGAGCCTCTTCCAAGGATAGAACCTTTTCTCCACCCTTGTTCAAATGAACAAAACTCAGCACAAGGTCAGAGGTCATCACTTGTTTTCTTCCCTAGCTTGGAGATAGAATGGGAACTCATTCTCAGATAATCACTGAACTTCCATGATTCTCCAAGCACCTAGAAATGCCATGAACCAGACATGAGCCCCCACCCTTCTCAAGAGCTTGGAAGCTGAGGAAGGGGGCAGAGGAGATTGCCTCAGCTGTTATGCTGTGGCCTGGGGATTCCTAAAGGACCTTGAAAACAAGATGGAAATATTGGAATGCCTCCCTACTTTCTTTCTTCAACTCCAGTCTGAGAGGATGACTAGAGTTTGTATCTGTTGTGGTTTTGCTTTTAATGTGCTTGGAGAACCTTGGAAGCACAGAAAAACTGTGGGAGTAGTACCTCCCCCGAGCTCCAAATATGCCGTGCAACTTCTTGTCATGGTTGTTTTTGCTTCTGCATCCAGTTGTGCTCTGAATGTATCCACTGGTTGTCTCAAAATTTCACACTGTTCCAAATCTCCACATTTCTTTTCAACTGTACTTTTCTCCCACTTGAAGTGTTGCTTAGTGGTGTGGCATGGTTTCCCGCCATCCCCTCTGTGAACTCACCACCTCCTCCTTGCTCCTCCCCCTGTCTCACACACTTAATTTTTCTGAGTTTTTTGTTTTTGTTTTTGTTATACTAAATACACATTATCACTATAACTGTAAAAAGATGTGGGAAAGAAAATCTAGTAATGTAATGAAGGAGTAAATATCAGTGAAAAACCTCAGTGGCATAGGTCACATCCCCATTAAACACATCATCAGCAGGACTGCCCAATGAGACAGCAGATGTGGATGAGTGACAGTTACCCTGCCCTGTATTGGAAACACAAGGAAAAGAAGGGGGGGGAATCCACACCCTGCCATGGGCATGGGTTAAAAAGTTGAGGCTGGTACAGCATTTTATGAGAAAAATAGTGGGACAAGAGGAATGTCACATGGATATATTACAAACCCCTGATACGCACAGTACCACTAAGCTGTGAAGTTTTTGGCCAATTTGAAGGAGCCCCAGGTAGCCTGGGAATACCAAGTGCTGCAGACCTGATGCTGGATAGGTCTGGGTCTGGGCAGTGCCTAAATGGGAAACCACCTGGAAGGGAAATTAATAATAATAGTAATTATTAGTATGTTGTTGTTGTTTGCTTTCAAGTCATCTCTGCTTATAGCAACCCTAAGGCAAATCTGTCATGGGGTTTTCTTGTCAGAATTTGTTCAGAGTGAGTTTGCCCTTGTCTTCCCCTGAGGCTGAGAAGATGTGACTTACCCAAGGTCACCAGTGAGTTTCCATGGCTGAGCAGGGATTCAAACTCTGATCTCCTGGTGTCCTAAGTCTAACACTCAAACCACTATAGCATACTGGCTCCTAAAACTTATTGACCATTGATAATAACACTATGATAGTATGAATGATAACAATAAAGCCAGCTGTTTGACAAGTATGTGAACAGACTGATGCACCCTAAAACTAGCCTCAAAATCTTGACAATGCACAGAGGTGCCACAGCCATCATTAATGCCAGATGGGTTCCTAGGAGGCAGGGTGTTTTTGGAATTCAGTGGAGCAAATAAATGTTATTGTTCTCAGTACTCAGCCTCAGGGAAACAGAATGAATTGCAAACTGCAGAGAGTCTCTTTTTGTAGGGCTAAGAGGAGGACTGCTAGCACTGCCAGTCAAAAGGCATTGTGCAGCTGATATTTTTTAGTGTGTGTGGAAAGAAGAAAGATGTGAGAAACAACAACAACTGGACATAAGGAAGGCTTCCAGTTGAAGACAAAGGTATCTGAATCTCTCTGGCCAATAAAATTCTTAAAATGAGTCAGCCTCAACCCAGAAACAAAGGAAGTCTGAAATATGGGAAAGTACCTTCCATTCACAACGAATGGATCTCTTCCTTGTCCACATTCCAAAGTGAAGATGCTGTTACTGTGACAGTAGGAATCTGTTATTCAATAGACACCTGTATGCACTGAACAACAGAATCTCTGTACCCTGCTTTCCCTTTCTTTCCCTTTTTCTGTTATAATTTTTCCTTTTTATGGCAGTGATCTGTCTTGACTGGGCTGAACTGCAGTAACAGATGAAACAACTCTGAGGCATAAAAAAAATCCCTTAACCTTTTGTGAGCACAGCAAGTGCACAGGACAACCAGGAAACTTGAAGTTCCTGTTCTTGTAGGGTTGTAAGCTATATATTAAACATTAACGAGCACAATCAGTATTTGAATGGCAGTGAAGTATAGAATAACTTTTCTCTGCTGTACCCTCTCCCCATCCCAGTTGCCTAAATAAAATACCATTCCTCCCCCCGTAAAAGTTAGTGCCATATTTCTAGAATGACAAGGAGTCGCTGAATTTTTTAAAAAACGATTCATTTACCATCTCAGGCATATTATTGTTTTGGAAATTCTAATAAACCTTTTAACTGAAATTACCTTTTTTTTCTGTTCAGACTTTCTGTCCAGACTTTCTGTCATTGGAGCAGAACATGATTGTTTTACCAAAATTGACAGGCTTTATTTGTTCGTTTTTAATGGCACTCCTGCGGGGGAAAAACTAAACAAGCATTTTGTTGATGAAATAGTATGATAAAAAGGAGACTGGGGGGGGGATTTGGGGAAAGAGTCTTTGTTTTGCTTTTAGTTTGTTTTTCCTGGAAAAATTTTTACAAATTAAAAAAACTATGAAATATTTTCTTTTGGAATGATGAATAAAATGTTGAGGGAAACATGTTCATATATTATTCTTCCAAAATTATCCCTAAAAGATGTGGAACAGGATTCTGATCATTGCAATTCCTGCTTTTGATTTCTTTTCTTCCGTTTATTTTTTGGGAATAAGTGCTTAACAGCAATAACAGCAACTTCTCTTTGTTTTACTAATCTTGATGTTTTTCTCTGTTTTATTACTTTTTGCCTGTTTTCAATAAACTAGCAAACCAAAAGAGATTCAGGATCCTCTCTCTCTATTTGTAACATAGTAAAAATATTGAAAAGGACGTTCAGTTTGGAATTATTGCCTGAATAAAGTGTAATTTTAATATAACATGATAATTTTATGCCAAACCAAATTGTACAGAACATATTTTCATACAGTAACAAAGTGACTTTTGGTCAGTCAAGTGTGCTGGTATCATATTCCCCCCTCTCTTTCTGAACATTTCTGTTTTGGGGGGAGAAGAAAGACCAGTTTTTCCCCGTGACTTCAAAAAATCTTGAAATGTTACATCTCTAAACAAAAATGTCTCCAACTCTCTCTCTTTCTCTCATTTTAAAAAACACTTTGTTTCACATTTTAAACTGGAACTTCTTCAAATTCAAAAATCTTTAGCAGGCTTGGCACTGGTCAATTTACTGATCAAATTTTTGTCTTTGAAGTAGTCCCATCTATTACTGATTAGAATGGAGGAGATTTATGTTAATTATTGGGAGAAAGCCCACTGTTAGGTTTACTGAGAAGAAACCCGCTCAAAGCAATGGGACTTAAATTATTTGAGGTGAGTTGAAAATAAATGAGTTCTTCTTGTCATCTTATGTCTGATTTGACTTTCGTTGTTGAGATATTGTGGGGAAGTTAACTAGCATTAGAATGATAGTAGGACACCAGTAGGAAAATTAAATGTAGTCGTATTCAAGCTATTCTCCCTTCCCTTATTTCTTCACATTTTACCAGAAGCTGAAGCCAGCCTTTATGAAGGGATTTGACAATCACTTCACAGAATTTGTAAATGGCTTGATTGCAAAGTCAGTAATGCTGGACTCCTCACCATCTGCCTTCCCAGTTGCTCGTACAGAGAAAGACAGCTTCAAAACAAGGTAAGTTTTCCTTAATTTAGCTTACAATAGAGCTGATTTCTTCTTACTTTTTTTTTAATGCTTCAATCTTCATTCTTTTCACAGAGGATCAAGAGCACCTCCAGAACGTGGAAAAGTTTTTATTGCCAGGAGGTCTCTCTTGGAGTGAGTATGTTCAGTGAGCTTGCATCTTCCATTGCTACCTTGGTTGTGTTAATACTTCCCTAATTCACTGAATAGATGCAGTTAACACAAGCTAGTTCTGGTGATCCATAGTGCAGGAGAGTATGAAGTGGCTTTTTCACTTTTCCAGCCAGTAAATCAACTTCCTCTTCTTTGAGACATGGATGGTCTAATAAAGTGTGTGTCATTTACCAAAAAGATTTCACAAGTAGGAAGTATATGGCCCAATGGATCACAAGATGATGCTTCACACCATGTCAGGCTGTCTAGCTCTGTTATTGTCTATTCCAGTGGTAGACAACTGCACTAGGTCCAGCTTTGCCCTTCCCCTGCCAGTGGACTGTACCAGTTTTGATTTGACTTTGGTTTTGGATTTGGTTCTGGTTTTGGTTTAGTTTTATTTCCAGCCAATTTACTCCTGTTGCAAGGGGTTGTGCAGGCAGATAAAGACAAACTGCTGCATTTGGGTGTGTGCTTGTGGTGGTTTAGGTGATTTGGAGTAAATTTCACCTATTTTTTAATTAAATTGGGGTGTAGGGAATTCTCTTGGGGGCTCTAAAAATCGGCTTGAGAATCACAGGCCCATTATCCCTGCCTCTGAGCTACACTGATTGGCAGCAGTTCTTTAGGACTAGGGCAGTGATTTCCCCCATCATTTGCTACCTGATACTAGAGACTGGACACTGATACTTTACTACTGAGATAAGATGCCTCCCATGATGAAAGCAACAATTTTATACAGAAAGAGATGATATAATGACAAAGGCTGTATATCTTTACCCATCTTCTCATATATTTTCTTAGAAAGAGAAAAAGTGAACAAGTGTTACCTCAGAAATTGTGGTTTCGTGGCAGGGATCAGTTAAAGTAGGTTTGGGTCACCCTGTGGTCCAGCCTATCCCTGTTTTAATTAGATGTGACCCATTTTATATGATGATTGAAAATCCATCTGAGTTTTTCCCTGGCTCCGCTTACATTTACTGGGAAATCACTGCAGTTTTGTCCTTCACATTGGCAACAAAATGTCTATTTAGCTGCTGCTCTTGAGATAAATAACATTCAGGGACATGTCCCTGCTGTGCTGATATTGAAGGTCTGGAAAGAGCATAAACATGCCCCTTGTTCTGATTCTGGAAGATAGCAATGTTATTAGTTATCTTACTTACTTCGTTTGAAGGTCCTCTCAAATTTCTACTGTAGATATGCTGGAATGACTGTTCTATAGCTCTGGAGCACGCTGCCCAGCATCTTTTGTTGGTTTGAATCCAAAACTTCCAATAAGCATGGGTTTCTTAAGCATTCTTCATCCCAAACTGTTTATTGGGCAGTCCCCAGTAATTCATTAAAAATATTTTTGTGAAAGTTTTGTTAATGAAATAAAACATGGGTGTATTTTTGTTATAATATCAAACTTCACAATGACAGTTTACGATACGTTTCTCAGGTATATAATTTATGCCCCATGAAAGTGAGCCTCTGGCTTGTGGATGATGTCTTCTTGGAAAAGTTGGTTTTGTGCTATGAAAAGAAACAAGTGAGTGATCAGAGATACAGTAGGGATTTCTACCACTATATAAAGGCACTATTCTGCTGGTGCAGGGAGCAGTGTGTGGAATGGTAGGTTTGGAAATTAATTCAAGGATGTTAAATATTAGAAATTGGGAGATTATTTGATTTGCATAAACACTGATAACTGAAATTGTTTAATTGACAAAATTAACATTACTTAATTCATTACTGAAAAAAATGAGGTTGGAGCACACCATCAGATTTACAAATAATGAAATGGGGATTTTGATTCTTGACTCTAGAGGCACTTTTAAAAATTTACTTCTTCAAAAAGGCTCCTTTTGCCTTTTTCCAACCACAGTGTTTTTTTCTCATGTGAACTATAAGGCCTATAATGAGATTGTTGCCTGGGAATGGTGGGAGTCCAATACATATGGGGACTGTCAAATTGAAAAAGGGTGTCCTAAAGCAAAGGGCCTCATCTTTCAAGGTCTGCCTTGTTGGTTAAAGGTTAATAAGGAATAGTACTTTTCAGTTAGAGGACACTGATCCACCACAAATGCAGCAAGAAGTGAAAAAAAGGTAGAAGATTCTTAATCAGAAGTGTTTTGAAAACCTCTGAGCATCTTTCTGCACAACTGAATCACTGAGTCCTGTCTCCTCACATCCAGTTGAGAAGTGTGGTCTGCAAAGATCAGTGTTAGTTGCAAGCAGCAACTAGGAATCCTAAATTTATTGGGTGGTATGTTCAGGTTAAATGCTCAGATATATAACAAGCCTACCATTTTCTGTACCCATCTTACCTTAATTGTAGTGTTAAGGTGAGGGGAGGAGGAGGAAGAGGATAAAAAGGATAAAAAGCAGAATAGGGAACTAACAATATAATATTCTGACCAGTGTGGATTCTTATATGCATATGATCCATTCCTACAACTAATGTTGCATGGCAGGGTGTTGGACTGGATGGCCCCTGTGGTCTCTTCCAGCTCTGTGATTCTATGATTCTATTGGGATAAACTTTTCCAAGGCAAGATTACATAGCATGTAATCTTGTAATCCTAGAAGAAACAAGCAAAGCAATGCAAAGTGGCAGGATGTCTGTGTGAAACAAGGTCTAGAGAATTTCTTTCTCTTTGAAGTGTATAGAACAGCACTTATTCTTACAAAGAGAAACCAAAAAGGTGATTTCCATTAACTGAGGCTTGTGCATGTTGATAGCATAACCTTGGCTGGCACTGCATATCCTCCTGTGCAAACCTGTGCTGTATAATTTCTGTAGTCGTGGTAAGTTATAGGCATGCAGCACTTCCAGTAAGATTATAATGAAGAGAAATGTGGTATGTCTGTGTGTTTATGTACATGTGGATACATGTTTTTCCAAAATGTCCCAATGTATATCTTTCTACTTTTCACTTTTTTCCTCAGTGAGCTATTTGAAGTGGACCACATCCAGACCATCTATCACATGTTCATTGCCCTCCTCATCTTGTTCATTCTCAGCACACTTGTAGTTGACTTCATTGATGAAGGAAGGTAAGAATTTTGAAAGATTAGCTGTTTTGTTTTTAAACAATGGACATTTTCATACAGGAATCAATGAAGCCACATCCCACATCCTGGAAGAGTGTTCTCTGAAGTGATTGCTTTTCTGGTGAGTTGTACAAAGCCTTTAATGGGCTGAGGAAAAAGGGTCTGGTAAAATCTCAGATGGAGAGACAGGAGTCAGGGGACTTGTTTCGGTTGAGCTCGGAGGCACCAGTCTGTGGCCTGGGACACCGTTATGTCTGTCGCATAGCAGTTGGGTTTCCAGTAACTAAGCTAATAGTAAGAAAGAATTACATATGCCCTATAACTCAAGAAGTTATGTGAGTGTATAGGTTTCCCTACATATAGATTGTGTAGTACAAGTGAGAATCCATGGTGCACACAGAACTAATTTCACTTTTCATGGGCATTGTCAGGCCTTCATCCACTCTTAAAAAGAGAGCCAAATTCTGCCAACCACCATATTGTTTGTCTTGTACCTAATGAAGAGAATGGTGTTTACTGGGAAGTAGTTATTTTGTGTGTGTCCTTGGCAGTGCTGCCTTAAGAGGAGGCATTGCCAAATACTCTGTGTGGAAGAATGGAGGAGCTAACTATAAGCCCATTGTTTGTTTTCTGCTGAACTAGAATATCCCTACCAAAGGTTGTGTCAGAACAGCTATAATGATCTCATAGAATCAAAAACATAACAAGTGAGGGTTCCCAACTATTTTGAAGGTTTGTTTTATAAGTCCTTTTTGAGGGAGTTCACCATTCAGGAACTTTTTGCACTGTGTGTGTGTGTGTGTGCGTGCGTGCGCGCGTGCGCGCGCTCCTAAAAACAATCCCATTTTATCTGAACCACCCTTCTATGTAGAGGGTAGGCAGGTGGCTGACAAGGAGAGCATACTATCCCTTTCAGGCAGAGAGTTCCTTGCTACCATTTTTGTCGCTTACTCAGGTTTTGATGTGGGTTTCTGCTTGTAAGGTTACCTTCCCTTTTTCAGCAAGCTCCATTTCTCCAGATGCTTTAATTCTGTGAGTAGGCTCATGTGAATTCCATAGGAATACATTTGAATAAGTGTCCTCAGATTTTTGTGAACTGCAGTTCCCAACATCCCTCACCACTGGCCATTCTTGCTGTGGATCCTGAGAGCTGCAGTTGAGCAACATATGAACACTTGCTTGTTTAAAAAACAAACAAACCCTATTTTATATACATTTACCTGGGTGTATGTCCCATTCACTTCAGTGGGGCTTTAAATCATGCATCTACTTGAAGGTGGCAACAGTCATGAGATGGCTTTTCAGTTTGAGTGATGAGAATCAGGTTTCTGGGTGGAGAGACTCAGAAGATGCATAGCAGAACTCTTGGAGACAATGGCTCATTCTTCATAAAATACCTCAACAAGTCCACAGCTGTCATAAGTATATGCTTGGTTTTGTGCTTTACAGTTTTATCTGTCTTAAAAAGTGTATATGCTTTAAAAAGCATCAACCCTCTTGATACAGGATTCAGCAGATGTTCAAGATTTCATCTGGAAAAATATGCTTTAACCTAACTGTATGAGGCTTAACTTTTTCTTCTTTCGCTTGAATCTCTTTGAAGGTTGGTGCTAGAATTTGATCTCCTGGTCTACTCATTTGGCAAATTTTCTGTCGTCGCTCCTACTTGGATCTACATGTTCCTGTGTACACTAGTTGTGCCTTATGGGCTCTTTCTCCAGTGGGCCAAGGGCTACCATGATTCCTCCCATAAGATCCTCCACTCCTTTTTCTTTGGGATTCTCTTCCTGATGTTCCAGACAGTTTGCCTTGGACTGGTGCCAGTGTACATTGCATTGGCCTATGAGCTACCACCAGCCTCTTGTTTCATAGTCATACTTGAGCAGGTGGGTTTCAGTACCTGAAAGGCTGCATAAGGGTGTGAGATATGAGGGATTTTTTTTCATAAACTAGTACGTAAGTTATAGTTTTCATAGACTGAGTTTGAGAGCCAGTTTCTTATGTGTATAAGTAGAAAATGCCATGCACCTTTTTCCTTAAGATATTGATGGAGGTGTTGTTTACTATTTTATTCACTTAAAAACTTTAATTGTCAAAATGCTCCTTAATACATAAGTTTATGACTTTGGCTAGTGTGTCACTTTTATGTCTGACTGACTTAAGGTTGCAGTTAAGATCATGGTTGATTGTGGGTTTTTTTGTCTTTGTTATAGCTATTTACCCTTCCTTTTTTTTAAAATCTATGTTCACAAAGGGGAAGCAGTTGCACAAATGACTTACCTTTTTTTTTGTTAACATTAAGTCAATATTAGTCAAATAGTTTGTACTTTTGTTCAAAGAATTTTGGGGAAAGGGGGAACTTAAAAGAAGATACCAGTAGTACAGCAAAAGTAAATATATGCCTTCAGAACATAATGCTACCTAACACAAAATGTGAAGTGCAAAAAGTGTAGATGAATAAAGATGGTTAGCTTAAGACAAGTTGGGCAGAATATAGATCTGTATCTTTTGGCATTCTACAGTAGACTTGACTCCTAGTTGTTCAACAAACAGCAATGCTGGTGACGTTAGGGGTGTAGCTGGGGTGAGTTGGTCAAATTGAAAACATTGCTCCTTGCATAAGAATTCTGCTCCCCAGGGAATTTTTACTTCAGTCTACAGGTTTCTAGTGCTGCAGAAAGCAAGACATTGGAAATCATTTATAGCTAGAATGCTTAAAGTCATTGTATTCACATTCCCTTGGTAACTTTGACTGCCGTTTTTCCTTGAGTGCCTAAGTTATATTTATAAATGTTCAGCTGAAGTTTTAAGTCACTTTGGTGCTAGAAATTTGGGGATGAAGAAAAATTTCAGAGTGAGGATGCCTTCATTTTGCCTCCCTATGGCTCCACCCTGGTTGACATTCTAAATTAAAGTATTTGGGATAACAAAGAGTGGGGTGTTTGTTTGAAAAGCTTGTAAGATCCATTCCATTCTGGTACTTAGACAAAATCCCTGAGCTCAGAATTTTTACTGTAAGTGTGTGTTTTTTGCACCAGCCTCCAGTTTCTGGATCTCAAGGTTCTTATATAATAGAAAAGAAATAAATGATCTGGTAGTTATTCTGGGAATATGGGATCTGCCTACCTCTGTCTTAAGGGATGCCTTATTCTGCACAGACCTGCCCAAGTATCAATCCTCATTCTCTGAGAACTTTCTCTGGGTCTTCCTGCGGTAAAGTGAGTGCTAAACACAGACAGGGTCTTCAGTGATGGGTACCCTGCCTTTGGAATTCTCTTCCTGTGGAGTAGAACTCACCCAAGATACTTTACTGCCTGAGGGAAATGACAAAATGGACCCTTCACATAGAAGTTAATTGTGCCTCCAGGCTGGATAGCATCCTGCTCAACATTGGAGCAGCATGCTACTTTTAGCCATTGAGGACAGGCTGCATGACACAAAGAAGAGCGTATGGCTGGGGGTGAGTGGGCATGAAGACTAGTATTGCCTTGTTCATTCTGTTAGTGGTAGCGCCAGCCCTTCAGTGTGTGTGTGTGTTTGTGTGTGTTCCCAGTTCTCAAAATTGATTGTTGGATATTAGGGATTTAGTTTGCAAAAATGTATTCAGTAAGCCTGTGAAAGTTTGTAAAAATGTGTTCAGGTAAGGAAACACCAAAAAAACTAACCCCCAAACAAACAACTGAAAAAAGAAAAGAAGGACTTTGCTTTGTTTCCTTGAGGTTTTTCTAGACACTTTCTCTGGAAGACATCAAATAGGTCTTAGCTGACCTTCTAAATCTTTCTTGCAGTTACGCCTGATGATGAAAGCCCATTCTTACGTAAGGGAAAACATTCCTCAAGTAATCTCCTGTCCCCCTCAGAAATCAAGTGAGTAATGTTGTCCTGTTGAAATTCTGTAGCTGTGTGAATGAAGGCTTTCTTCCAACTTGCTGTTCTGAGGGTACCTATGGTACCTGGAACTAATTTAAGAACGTACTTCAGTTCAGACAGAGTTACATAGACTTCTTGTCTTTCAAGAATATCATGGAATTTGTTATTCCCCCAAAGTTTATTGGAAGAAGAATAGAGTTGCAGTGTATATAAGGGAAGCTTGGGTCTAGATTCTACACAAGTCTCAGTTGCCTTTTAATTAGTGAAAGAGAGGAGCATGCTATCATGGCAAGTTTTGTGTGTGTGTTTTGCCAAGCTGCCCTGAAGAAAAGGAACTTTTAACAAGCTCTTTAGATAGTCTTGGTCTCTTCCTAGGAAGGATAATAGGATAAGAATAGGAAAAGCCATCTCACTGAATCAAGGAGGAGTAGAAATGCATATTGCTAAATTCAGGCTGTGTAAACAACTAGATAGCCATAGAAATTGGGACAGAAAGTCTGACTTTATTTTTGAGTGTGTACTATGATCTAATACTGATTGTTTTTTCTGTCTGCTCTTCAGACTCCCTTCAGCTTCCTCAAGTTTCCCAGTACTTGTATTTCCTCTTTGCACCCACCCTTATTTACAGAGATCATTATCCCAGGTAATGTCAACCATGAAAAAAACTTTGCATGTGTCAACTTACTTTCTTCTTCCTCTTAAATATTTCATTTTACTGATGCATTTGTTTGTACTGATGGCAGTGTTTCAACACGGGTACAACCAGCTTGCTGTCTTTCCTGGGCATGAAGCCCGCTACAGCAAAGGTGGGGAACACGTACCCTTCAGGTATTAGTTGGACTGCAGGTCCTGTCATCCCTCAACGTTGGCAATGCTGGCTAATGCTGATAGGAATTATCCAACATCCAAAGCAACTCTGAAAAAAATAGGAAGGGCAGTGTACCATTTCAGAATACAGGAGAAATGGAAAGTTTTTTTTTTATAATTTCTTCATGTGAAAAAGCAGGATTCTATGGAAAATGAAAACATCAGGAAAATGCTGATCACCACCCTGATGTGGTAGCTTCCTATACATAAGGGCACTTTGCAATGTGTTGGCCATGCTAACTGGTGGATTCTGAGAGCTGCAGCCAAAAAAAGCTACAACAATGTTTTCTGTGCTCTGCTTTTTTGCAATAAGAACTCACTGAAACACAGAGTTCCCCCCTTTACTTTTCTGAAGTTCTCTACATGGATTGGTCACCTTTCTTTAGCAAAATACTTGAATTGACTGTGAATTTAGCAGAATAGTATGTGCTAAGTGCTTTTAAATACAGGCATACCTCAACGAACAGAGCCTCAGATAAGCTCCTTTTTACAAAGTCTTTTTATATCTTTTTCGTTCTCTTCTGTCTACTCGGAATTTTTTAGCTGCAGAGGCATTGGGGTGGTGAAGGAGGGCTGGAGAGACACAGACTTTCCATGCTGGTTTACAGCAACATGTCTGCAGTAAAAAAAATGCAATAAAGCCTGACCTGGGAAAGAATGGGATTCTGTCCTAGCTATACCTATTGTAGCTGTGTGTTCCTGCCTACAACAGACAAGGTAAACATCAGCTGTCTCCAGAATCCCTTCCTGTGTATGGATGAACAGGAAAAGGGAGACAAAGGGAAAGGCAGATAAGCCTGCCTCACCAGCTGTCTCCAGCATATTAAAAAAGCACAGGACTATAAATTCGGCCACCAAAATGGAAATTGTGACAAGTGGACACTAGTGGAAGAAAAGTTAGCCTTGGATGAATTTTGCAAGAAACCTTCAAGTGGGCTCTAGAAGGTTCAAAGTGTTTTTGTTTACTTATGCAAGGCTTACCTGACTTGGTTGTTTCATTTCACATATGTATATTGTTAGTTTTGAATATAGAGTTTGCTGAAACATGTTAAAATGCTTCTTTTTTTGCATGCAGTGTAGGAATCTATCCTTGTTATTTCTACCTCTGGTACCAAATTTTCTGTTAAAGAAGTAATGTCCGGGTACACATCTACTTTGTTAACTGCGGTATATCCGTGATGGATGATAGCTACTAATTATGGTTGCTCCAGTGTGGAATTGTCATAATATCCTTTGTGCCTCAAGCAAGAATGTGTGGACATTTTGTTTATAGCTAAGATCTGTCAATTTCTGTAGCAGATGTGTCTACACATGTGATGGAAAGAATCCAGGCTTGCCCACCTCTTTTTAGTGTAGCAGAAAGTAGTGATGCTGTCACTAAGCCCTTCCTTGGAGATCCAATCTCCTTGTCCTTCCCTGGATTCTGGAAAACATAAGGGCCTCAAACTCTCCCTCTCCATGTTTTCTGGGTGGAAGGGTTTTTTTTTTTTTACAAGGTCCGAGTAGATCTTGCCATGCAGATGTTGACCAGAGTTTCCCACTATCCCTTAAAGAACAAAGCAGCCTTGTTATAAGTGCAACTCCATCATCACTATCATCGTCGTCGTCGTCATTGTAGTAGTAGTAGTAATAATAGGAAAATAGCACACTAAGAATTAACAGGAGATAGATCAAGCAGTTTGGTTAACTTTAACACTGGCTGTCTGCATACCTCTCCTCTAATTGCAAGAGGAAGAACCAAACCCATAACCCTCTCCTGGAGTTCCTTTCCTTGCTCTAACATTAAATAGTTAGCTACAAGTTTACACCACACAGCGTCTCCTCCCTCTTCATCCCAGAAACCTTGAGTCCTCCTTATTTTCACCTCACATTGGTTATCCAGTCTCTCTCTCTCCCCTCCCCAATCCTTTGCTCTGATCCCATGAGTTAACCCTTTCTGTAGCCTGGCCATTACAACATAGTATGACTGATTCTGATTACTTTGGTTTCAGAAATGTTCTAGTCCACATGTTCATGGCCATCACTTAAAATAAATGTGTGCGCACATGGTCTCAGAGCTTGGTTTTAGATTTTGTATGTGTGTGTTACAGGATTGCTTCTTCCATTTCCATTACTTACTTTCCCTTACTATTCTCAGTTAATCATTTCCTTCCATTTTAAAGTAACATAAGCATAACCAAAATAATAATGCAACAATTTAGTTCACAATGAAGTACACAATGTGATCAAAATCATGCAAACCAAGCAGACCTGCCTACAGTAAATATTTGAGTGATATATTAAAATGTTGTTGTACTGGAATAGAATTTCAGTTGTGGTTGCTGCAAAATGTGACAGTCTTATAAAGGAGTTTCTTAGAAAAACTTTTAAAGGTGGGGTGAGGGTTCAGCTTTCAGCAGACGGTACCAAAGACGCTGTGTTGACAGTAATATCTAGTTTCATTTTCTTCACAGGACTTCCACAAGAAGATGGAGCTATGTAGCTACCAAGTTTGCACAGGTTAGTGACTATTTTTCCTGAAACAATAAATTAAACATAGAAATGGATGACCAATAAAGAGGCCTGAGGTTGCTGTTCTTTGTTCATTTGCCCCTTGATTGCTTCCAGTCTTATTCTCTTTCCAACAGAGAGGGCTTAGGTTACAGCAAGCTGCTTTAGACATTCAGTGCATGTAACTGAAACTGGGACCTAAACGAAGTAATTACTGTTGTAGTAGTAGATACAATTTGCCAGTTGTAGTCTAGATCTCTAGATATTGACAGTGAAATTAATATGTCAATTTTCTCTTTCATTTCTTTTCAATGCTGTTTTTTTCCCTTGTCCAGATAATTGGCTCACTCTTCTATGCTTACTACATTTTTGTGCGACTCTGTATTCCTACATATCGGAACTATAGTCGGGAGAACTTCAATCTACGAGGCCTGGTCCTCTGTATCTTCAACTCTATCCTTCCAGGTAGATACTTATTTGCCCTCGTTTCTTCTGAAACAATAAGATATAGTTGTGATAGAAGTAATAATTGGCAAGATACAGAGTGGTAAATAAATGTTAAGAGTAACTGTCATTCAGTTCTTGTCTCTGCAATTCACTTGACATTGTAGGCTTCCTACAATTCTTTTAGTGGGTATTTGGCTTAAATATTTGCAGTATTACCACGGCTTCCCTTTGCAAGGTGATGCAAGTAACTGCATTATGTCTATTTCTGAAGTTCAGTTTGAGTTTCTTCTCACCAGGTGTGTTGATTCTGTTCCTGGTCTTCTTTGCATTCCTTCACTGCTGGCTTAATGCTTTTGCTGAGATGTTGTGCTTTGCTGACAGAATGTTCTATAAGGTAAGCAATATGCTAGATGCATAGGTTAGAATCTTGCTGAGGCTTTACCCTCTCATAAAAAGAACTGTGCAAGCGATTGCACTTATGCAACCTCTGAAAAAGTGCACTCTAATGTAGCAGTCATTTCACAAGTGCATGCAGAGCCATCTGTCTCACTTGTGGTGGGTTGGGAGGTGACTGTTGTGCAAATGGGTGAGCTTAGGGTTGTTGTACACATTTTGCAGCTGCGTAATAATACTAGTATATGTACTGTGCTAAAAATGTGTAGGATATTAGCTGCAGTCTTGACTTCTTTTTTTTGAAGTGCTTGCTTGCTATTTCATAGTATAAGACTGAAGAGGGGGAGGGAGCCACACTCTCATCCACTTCAAAAAAATAACATTTTTTAAATAAACTACTTCTCCCATAAGAAAAAAAATCAGAATGATTTTCTTTTCTCTTGGCTTTGGATGTCCAATCCAGAGGCCAGATTAAGTAGCCCAAGCCCAGCATCAACAAAGCTTAGTTCAACTAGTCTGAGGTAGATATGTTTTTTAACAGGTGTTCTTCCTGCAATCTTCCAGTCACACTGCATGGTATTCAGTGCAGTTCCTTCATGCAGAAGAATCAAGTGGTGATGCTTTTCCTGACAACTCCCCCTTAGATTACTGATGGAGACTGGCACATTTTAATGGTTGTCCTAATATACAAAACCTTATTGTATGTGGGAACTTGGGAGAGAAGAAAGCGTTTCCATGTTGCATTTGGTCTGTGTCTCCTAACTGGAGTAAAACCAGCTAAATGAATTGCTAGTCCCAGCTAGAGTAGACCTATTGAATCAATGTGACACACATTATGTTGAGTTGTCAAGTCCTATTCATTTCAGTGGGGCTACTCTGTTAGGGAATAATAGTTAGATCTAGCCATTAGGAAATTAATCATCTCTGACCCAAACAAGCAATTCCATATTGTTTGATGTGTGAGATCCACGGTTTTGAATAGTACTTCGTAAGTCTGTGCTCTTTTGACGCTTGACATCTCCCTTGCAGGATTGGTGGAACTCTACATCGTTTTCAAACTATTATCGAACTTGGAATGTAGTGGTGCATGACTGGCTGTATTACTATGCATATAGAGACTTCCTTTGGGTGAGCAATAATCTGTTAAAGCCCTCTCTTGATCTTGTAAAATCCAGTTGGAAATTGTTTTCCAAAGGAGTGGGAAGAAATTTCACAGAAGCATTTTCCTGGTGAAGAAGATACAAAGACACAGAAGCCTATACTAAGACCTTTGTAGTTATAGTAAAAAGGCAATTTGTGATCACATACTGTACATAAAAGTTTTTGTTGTGTATTCTCAGTAGTTTGACTGACTTTCCTTTTCTCTATGTCACCAATAGTTTTTTGGAAAAAAATTCAAAGGTGCTGCTATGCTGTCAGTCTTTGCTGTTTCTGCTGTTGTACATGAGTATGTCCTGGGAGTCTGCTTTGGTTACTTCTATCCAGTCCTCTTCTGCCTCTTTATGGGCTTTGGAAGTAAGTAATAAATACACTTTACAGCACTAAGATCCAGCAAAGTCTTGCCTAATATATTTTCATTTGTATAGTTGCCATCATTGCTTAATGTGTAAAATATGAGATGCAGGGGCGCAATCCTGCCTTCTGTTCTTTTTTCTTGATTTGGAAGTGTTGTCTTCCTGCCCTACAACACCACCATAGATAACTTGCCCCCTTCCTAGAGCCAGTGCTTTGGGAGGTGAAAGAGCTACCTGGATCATAACTTACTTTTGACGCAAAGAGTACTACAGCTGTGGTAGGATTGTAGCATTAACCATCTTTGCTCTGGAACATTATGAGAGGACAAGAAGGAGAAGGAAGTGCAGTGAGGGGACTGATTGGTTATCTCCTGCTTCCCTTCATATCTTTCTGCCCTGCCACTGAAGTGTATATGATTTTTCATAAATAAAATTTCTCTTGTTACGTGGTCAGTGTTCTTTTCCACTCTTATAACCTAATTTAATATAGTACAGTGGAGATGCTATCTAATTGCTAATTCTCTGACTCATGCAGTGTTATATTCTTACGGTCTCACAATGTGCTTCTAATTTTTAGAGTTCCTCAGATGACTACTCTGGAGGGGTTCCCTTTCTCCTTTGTTGGCACTGGCATTATCAGTATCTGAGGTGGCAGTTGAGCTTTTCTTTCTCTCTCATGTCTCTGGTTGCAGCCACTTTACTTTTTTTTAATAGAGCAAGTGTCATCTAATGAGTTTTCTGCTCTTACAATCTGTAATTCATTGCACTAGAAGAAAAACTTTAACCTTTCTACAGTCTGGAGGGTAGAAAGAGGGTGGGAAAATGATAGGAAAAGGTACAGCCTGTTACAATGATAGAAACCTGCCTGTTGTGGACCAAAGAGAGTGTTGATGGTGTTCTGAACTGATGCATTTTGAATATACGTTGTGTTCCTTCTTCAGTGGTTTTCAACTTCATTCTCCATGACCGTCGGAAAGGCCCAATCTGGAATGTGATCATGTGGACTTTACTCTTCCTTGGTCAAGGCATCATTATATGTCTTTATTCCCAGGAGTGGTATGCCCATCGATATTGCCCTTTGAAAAATGTGAGTAATCCTCCTGTAATAATAAATAAGGAGAACAAATTGAGTTTCTATTCAAGACCATGCATTTGAAGCCAGAGTTTAAATATAAAAATTGAAAACTCATTCCTGTTTTTAAAATTTTGCATTCTGATTTTGCAATTTGAAAATCTTGAGTGGAAAGCAAAGTTTCTAACCAAACATTTTGTGAGAGGATTTCTTGGTGGAAAAATTTATGTAGAAGCTGGACCTGACCAGTAAGTCAGGTGAAGAGAGTGAAATGTTGGGAAATTTGGATTTCAGCATACAATTACATCTTTCCTAAACCAATATATTTTTCACCAACTTTTTCAAATTTGGCAGTTTTTAAAAGTAGAGGACTTGAATTTTACCAAACCTTCATTCTCTGTGAGTTATTAGTGCAGAATAGGAGTAGGTAAAGTTTTTAGTTTCTTCTAATGAAAACAGCTGATCTAGGGAGAAAATGATACCAAGAGAACTGGGGAGGATGAAGTGTAAGTTCTTCTTCGTGGTCTCTGTGCCTCATACATTGGAATCTTTGTGCATGCACAGTAGCGTTCGGAAGATTCTAGAGCTAAGCAGCTTGGCGGGAACCCTTCCTCCCTGCTCGTGCTGAGCATGCCCAACCACCAAGCCAACGGTCTCTCCTCAGTTCTTTTTTGTCTGCCAGCGTGTTCGCAGCATATGGAAGGTTCTCCTGCCTAGTGGCTATTTCTTGGCTTTTTTCTCTCGTCGTTCCTTACTTGTTGGATTTTTCTTGTGTGATTCTTGGACTTCTTTCTTCGAACCCCTCTTCTTATTGGGCTTTCTTCTGTGAGTTCATCTTCTTTCTTATTTCTGTGTTGTTTAAAGACTGCGTGTCGTGTGGTCGGAAGGTCGCACTTTTGGACGGGCACTCCGAGTGCCTATTTTGCCTTGGGGAGACCCATAATGTGAGGGCCTGCTGTGTCTGCGGAGAATTCAGGGCCCAAACTTTGAGGAACAGGTCGTCAAGGCTCAAATCCCATTGTTGGGAAGAATCCTTAAAAATCAAGGAACAGGCAGCAGAAACACTGCCCTCTATACGGCCATGACTTCCCGTTGTTCTTTGACGGCACGACCATCGACCATGCCCTCGTCAGTATCGATGGCTGCGATACCGACGGTGACGGTACCGGGCTCGGTACCGCTTTCTCTACCTCCAGTCTCCGCTTTACCCCGCATTCCAAAGCTTCAGCGAACGCCGGTTACTTTTGTGTCGGGGGATGCCCCTGCGGGCTCGCAGACGGCAAAGTCATCGAAACCTCTTATCGCTGCCCAGCGGAAGTGGCCTTCTTCCCTTAATCTTGGCAAGGACAAGAAGAAGAAGCGGAAAGAAAAGTGGAGCTCACCCCCTCCACGGAGGACCTGCCCGCCGACGCCTCCTCCGACACAGCCTCTGGAGGATGTCGTTGAGGAAGAGGGCCCACCGGATATATCTGTGGCGCGTGATGAAGAATCTCAGCTCCAAGCATATGGAGCACATCCCGACAGTTCTTCTGCGACCTCGGATCCACCTGTGTTGACGGCGCCGACCATGCCGCTCGTTCACCCACTACATGGGATGGACCACCTGGATCCTTCCTTGGTCACACCGAGGGCTCCGTCCTGCCATTGGGTGCCTTCCTGTGAACACGCTCGCCGAAGTGCAGTGCGTTCTCTGAGCCGAACTGACAGGCATCGATCCTCGCGGAGGCGGGAGACCACTTCTGATCGTGGCAGATCTCGGTCTAGGTTCAATTCGCCTTTCTTGTCCACATCGTACATAGCCAGGTACGGACGCGAACACCTGTGGCGTGAGCAACCAGGATCCTACCATTCTTACTCCCCCGCTTACCAGGATAGACACCATGCTGACATACACCATTGGTCCCCATACCGTCGTCAGTCCCGGTCACCTTCGTCCGGCTCCCGATATCATTCTCGGTACCAGCGCTCACCTTTGCGTTCTTGGTCAAGATCTCCGTACTATAGGAGATCTAGGGACCGCTCGCCATGCTACCGGCCTGTGTCGCCACCTCCTCGGGTCACAGCTACCATCTCACACCTGATTTCGGAGACACTTCCAGCTCAGCACTCGGTCTCGGCACTTAGCTCTACCCAGGCCATTCAGCATCCACTTCCCACTGTGCTGCCGATCTCTGCAACCACAGTTTCCACTGTGCTGCCGATCTCTGCAACCATGGTACTACAACTAACAGTTGTACCGCCGGTACCATCTTCGCTACCATCAACGGTCTCCGTCCCTCCAACGGCCGACCCAGCCACCTCTGGCCCAGAGATTGGCTTCCCACTCTTCACACTCTTACGAGTCCAACTCCAACTCTGGCAACTCAACACTGGACTCCCATGTATCTCCGCCATTGGCTTTTGGAGAGTCTTCACCAGATTCGGTGCCTGAGGACATTAAACAGTTTTCAGACATCCTCCTGTGCATGGCAAATGCTCTCAGAACTGATGTTTCTGGCCCAGCTCCGACGGCGTAGGATCCCGTGTTCCACTATGTGGACACCCGCCCTCCATCTGCGGCACTGATACCGTTCCTGCCAGTCCTGCAGGAGGTATTGAAACATCCTTGGGCCCAGCCTGCATCCTTGCAACTGTTACCTCATCATCTTGAGCATCTCTATAGAACCCAGAAGAGGGATGTCGACTTCTTGTTTAACCACCCCGTGCCGAATTCCATCGTCATTGAGTCTTTTCAGACCAAAGGCAGCAAGAGGGTGCATACCACCCCACCAGATCGGGAGGGCCGTTGTTTGGACTCCTTGGGGAGACGCTTCTATTCTGCCTCCTTCCTCATTGCGAGGATTTCAAACACGCAGGCCTGCCTCGCCGCATACCAGCGTAGCATCTGGGACAAGTTTTACCCTTTGCTGGCCCACCTTCCGGATGATCACCGGACAAGCGCTATCCAGTTCTACAACAAATCGGTAGCGTTGTCCAGCCAGCAAATTCTGTCCTCGCAGCACACGGTCGAGGGAGTGGCCTGGGTGATGGTGGGCGCTGTCACCTTTTGGTGTTTCGCCTGGCTAAGATCTGCAGGCCTCCAGGAGGACAGAAGGAAGCAAATCGAGGACCTGCCTTTTGATGGGCAAGGCCTCTTTCACTCTACCACTGACGACGCTATGGACCACCTAGTGAAAGCACGCCTTACAGCGAAGCGGATGGGGATCCACCAAACACCACAGTCCTGTCGCAGCTTCACTTCCTGCTCTTCCTGGCGCCACTCTTCTTATACTTACCAGTCCCGCTCTCCACGTTGGGCATCGACTCAGTCCTCAGCACCGTCCTCTGCCCGGAGACCTCTACGAAGACGCCAGCCTTCTTCGAAGACGTCTTCGTCCACGACGAAGTCGAGGTTTTGACTTCTCACGCAGGTTGCCGCCACATCCACTCTTCAGCCTGCCCACCAGCTTTGTCGACCACCTGAGTTTGGCCAGTCATCTCTCTGAATGGCATCACATCACGACAGACTCTTGGGTTCTTTCCATCGTCAGTCTTGGTTATACCATCGTATTTCAAAATATACCACCTCGAGGCGTCCATTATTCCACCCTGGCCGACTTAACTCTCTTAGAGGAGATCCACTCCCTACTGCACAAAGGGGCCATAGAACAGCTCCCGTCCTCGGCCAGTACCACTGGCTTCTTCTCCTGGTACTTCACGGTACCGAAATCGGATGGGACCTTGCAACCAATTCTGGACCTCAGGGAGGTGAACTCCTACATCCTCCCCAAGAAGTTCAAGATGGTCACCCTCTCTTCCATCCTGCCCTTCCTGCGATGTCGGGACTGGTTCGCCTCTATCGACCTACGAGATGCCTACTTCCATATCGCAATTCGACCCCAACACAGGAGGTACCTGCGATTTGCGGTCAACGGCACCTGTTACCAGTACAAGGTGCTACTGTTCGGCCTGTCCACCGCGCCCAGGGTCTTTACCAAATGCATAGCCCCGGTGATATTGTACCTCTGCACAAAGCGCGTTATGGTATACCCTTACCTCGACGACTGGCTGTTGGTGGCGTCCTGCAAGCAGAAGCTGTACGAGGACATTCATCTCACGCTATCTCTTCTGTCCTGCCTTGGCCTCAGGGTGAACCCAAAGAAGTCGCACCTTGAATCAACCAGGGTCCTAGACTTCATCGGAGCAACCCTGGACTCAGTCTCTGCCAAGGCCTATCTCCCTATGATGTGGGCCCGCACTCTCCGCCGAGCTGCTACCGCTGTTCTCCGCACTCCTGTGATCTCGGCGAGGCAGATCCAGCAACTTCTCGGCTACATGGCGGCAACGACGTCGGTCACCTACCTCTCTCGTCTCTGCGCCCATCCGCTCCAGCACTGGTTCATCAGGGTCTTCGATCCTCTCCTGGACGACCAGGGCCTCCTTCTGCGGATCCCTCACTAGGTGCGCAACTCCCTTCTCTGGTGGCTCTCCTTCCGGCACCTCCTCTCCGGAATGCCTTTTCTAGACCCGTGCCCTCAGGTCATGGTAACAACGGATGCCTTCCTCTATGGATGGGAACGCATTGCAGCGACCTCAGGGTACAGGGACACTGGGATGGCCCAGAGACCCACCTGCACATCAGTGCCCTGGAACTCCTCGCCATCCTGAAGGCGCTACGAGCGTTCCGCAACCTGGTCATCGACTGCACAGTACAGATCCTCCCGGACAGATCCTCCTGCTATGTGAACAGGAAAGGAGGTACATGATCTACCACCCTCCTCAACATAGCCCTTCGTCTTTGGGACTGGTGCGTGTCGCTCTGAGTTCACCCTGTCGCTGTTCACCTGGCGGGCTGGGAGAACACCACAGTGGACACCCTCAGCAGGGACACCTCGTCCTACCACGAATGGTCCCTCTCCGACACCATGTTTCGGGCGATAGTAGCCTGGTGGGGCGAACCATCCATATACCTCTTTGCCACCAACCAGAACAAGAAGTGTCCCCGATACTGCTCGAGAGCTGGCCTAGGTTGGGGCTTTCTCGATGACGCTTTTCAGTTTCAGTGGGATGACGGTCTCCTGTATGCATTTCCACTGTTTCCTCTCCTGGGTCGAGTGGTCACCAAGATCCTTGCAGATTTTGCCGACGCTGTCCTCGTAGCTCCGTACTGGCTGAGGCAGCACTGGTTCGGGCCCCTCTTCGAGGCTGCTCGAGGCTGACTTCTCAGGTTTCCGACGGTACCAGACCTCCTTTTGCATTCGGACAGTCTTGTGCTGCACCCAGACCTACCACTCCTGTCTCTCCATGCATGGAGGATAATCCCTTAGATGTTCCAGCCATACAGGATGTCCTCACCGCAGCCAGGAAGGAGTCTACCTGTTAGTCTTACCATTACAAGTGGCAGAGGTTTGCTGCCTTTTCAGATACACGTCATGAACCGGCATCGCTGGTCACTCTCTCTACCGTGTTGCACTTCCTCCTTCACTTCTGGGAACAAGGACTAGCTTTTCCATCTCTGAAAGTCTACGTCGCCGCTATCGTTGCCTACCAGCCACGTGGTTCCTTTTTGGCAGCGCTCTTCAGAGATGCTACCCTCAAACAGTTCCTGAAAGGACTGCAACACCTTTACCCACTGGTGTCGCCGCCGCTACCGCCCTGGTCGCTGTCCTTGGTGCTATCCCAACTGACGCGGCCGCCTTTCGAGCCTTTGGCTACTGCTGATGACAGGCTCTTGACCGTGAAGATCACCTTCCTCGTGGCTGTCACCTCGGCCAGGTGAGCGAGCGAGTTGGCAGTGTTACGGTCCGATGAGCCCTTCTTGGTCTTTCATTGGGACAAAGTGGTCCTTCGACCAGACATCTCCTTCCTACCCAAGGTTTTCTCCGATATCCATCTTAACGAAGATGTCATCCTTCCTACTTTCTATCCTGACCCAACTATGCCTCTGGAGTGATCTCTCCACTCTCTCGATGCATGTCGGGCTCTGGCCTTCTACACTCATCAGACTTCGTCTTTTTGCCAGACTCCTCACCTGTTCATCTGCTATGGTGGTCGTCGGAAGGGCCACAAGGTATCCACCCAGGGATTCTCAAAGTGGGTGGCTCAGACCATTCTGCTGGCGTATGAACTGGCTAAGCAGCCTCCACCAGCTTTGCTCCGTGCCCACTCCACTAGAGCCATGGCCTCTTCAGCAGCTCCCCTTTGAGGGGTGGACCTGCAGGAGCTGTGTCGTGTGGCTACTTGGTCATGACCTTTGACCTTTGTGCGCCACTACCGGTTGGACTGCCGGGCTCGACGAGATGCCCACTTTGGCCGTGTGGTGTTGTCTTCCATACTCCAGAACCTGGCCCACCGTCCATTGGTAAGCTACATAATCTCCCAATGTGTGAGGCACAGAGACCACGAAGAAGAAGAAGAGGTTGCTTACCTGTAACTGTGGTTCTTTGAGTGGTCATCTGTGCCCTCACACACACCTGCCCAGCCATCCCCTCTTCAGGTCCTGCTCCGGTGGACACTAGAACTGAGGAGAGACTATTGGCTTGGCGGTTGGGCATGCTCAGTACGAGCAGGGGGGAGGGATTCCCACCAAGCCACTTAGCTCTAGAATCTTCTGAACGTTACTGCGCGTGCGCGAAGATCCCAATGTGTGAGGGCACAGTTGACCACTCAAAGAACCACAGTTACAGGTAAGCAGCCTGTTCTTTTCGGATGATTAGTGGCTGGGGTGTACGGAGAAATAGGTTATGCATGTCTGTACAAAGTGGACTGCTATTAGGCCTTTTTCAGAAATGTGTGTGTTGATTGGCTGATGACTCTCGAAGAAAAACTATCAAGGAAGAATATTCTGGCACTTCGCAGAGTGCGTGTGCACATGTGTATATCACATCCATATACTCAAGCCTTCACCTCACATTCGTGAACTTGTACAGTATGTGATCTGTGTGTTGACTCAAAGGAATGTGCAGCTTTTCCACATATTTGTACATGCATTTGCAGGGATGAGATCTTGGGCTCATATCCTTATATGTTAAGGGTAGGCAACTTCCCCACCCAACTTGAAGTCTTACATCTCTTCTCACTTCTTCCAAATTAAAATAAAAAGAGCAAGAGGGCACTTTTTCAGTGTTTCTCACCTCAGTTTTTTTCCTTTTGTGTCTTTTTAGCACACTTTCCTGGACTACGTGAAACCACGTTCCTGGTCTTGTCAAATTAAGATCTGATGTCTTCTGGGATCAAGGCTAGAAGATATTTTTAAAAGCAAACAAACAAACTTTGGGCACTCTTTAGTTATGGCAAAGATTGGCATTTCGTCACTCAAGGCAGCTAGGACTGCTGGAGGCTCAGCAGGTGGTTCACATTCTCTAAGCAGCTCCAACCTGAGCCATTTCCATGCTGGTCATGAAGCCTGCTGAAAGATTGCTGAAGGACTTTGCAGGGAATATTTTTGACTACAGCAAACACGGGCCTGTATATTACTATTTTCTGTCTTACACTCCCAGAAGGACAATATTGTATGATCTGGGTTAGCTTGTTCATCTGAACATAACATTCCTTCAGAATCACCAGTTGAAATGGGACATCCATGCAGTGTTCATATGCACCTTTTTTTGCTTGTTGTTCAGTATGATTATACAATGGAGTTGGGAGTCCAGCCACCCACCCTCCCTGAAGCACATGGAGAGGGTTCCCAGGGAGGGGCAGGGATTTCTGTCATTTGGATATGCCAAAGGAAGAAAAGGAATAGGATATATTCTTGCAGTTTCTTGTATTTTCTAGGCCACAAGAGAAGTGAGACTTTGATTAATTCATCTTACTAGACAGCCAAGGTCACTGGCTATTTTTAAGTGCATTTGGGCGTGCCCGGATGAAGCAGAAGCAATAAGTATTTGCATGGCTTTCTACCAAAATAGCCATAATGTATCCCTGTGATTCTGACTGATCCGTCCATAATTTTTTATTTTGGCTGCAACAGATAGTTGTAGAAATGTTTAATTGACTTAGGATGAATGGAATCAAGTTAACTTTCAGGACTGAATATTCTAAAGGATGTTTCTTCTTTGTGTATGTTGCATTGTGGATATATGCTTGAGTTTTTCTTTGCTGTTTGAACATTTATATTTCTTCTTTTTGAATAATAATAGTAAAAATCTTTAATGGTTGAATGTATCTTTTAGGGATCTCTTTTGGATGCTTAGTCTCTTAATAACATTGGCATCCATCTTTTAGCTTTTGGTCTGTGAAAGCAGATGTTATATTAAGTATTAATGTTAAAATGTAACTTGAAATTACAGGCCTTTTGCACCGTGAATACCTTTCATTCTTTGTGCTGTCAGTGATTACTGGTAATCTTATGTGTTACATTATAATGCAGGCAGTGTCCTGTGTTCTGGAAGATTATTTGCATATTCTTGGGCCATTTTCTGTAATAAAAGTGAGTCCTTTCAATACCCTAAAGATTGGACTGTTCACATTAAACAGATCATGTATGTTCAGGATTTCCCTGGGGACCTACTCTCTATAGCAGAAGGCCAAATTACATGTGGTGATGTAATTGATAGAGCTTGAGAAAGTTACTTTATTGGGCTGCACTCCTAAATTCAGGGAACTATTGTCCAAAAGTGTAACTTCAAAGCTGTGTAATACCATCAGATTTTAAAAGTATTTGCAGCTAGGAAAGCCCCAGGAACTTAGGCAAAGAGGACTTTTAACTTTGCCTCCACTGCAGTCCCGCTCAGGAGATCCTGAACTGTTAGTTGCATTAAACATGATGTTCTCATTCTTGCCGATTGTGGGCAAAACTGTTACATTTTTTCCCTATATAGATGATGATGATCCAGTAGGACTAATCAGCCATGGGACACACTTAATTTGTGGGCCACTTCTATTAAATTCATATCATCATTATTATATCTACGGAGTCCTCTCCTGAATTACAACCACGAAGCAGCAAAATTGGCCCAACACTAAATATAAACAAGAAAAATCTGGAACTAAAACTATGAAAATATGTAGTGAATTATATGCAAAAAAATATTTTAACAAATACGTATGTATAATCAAATTAATAAACTTATGTTAATACACAACAATAATTAGCGAATATAAATACATTAGCACAATAAATATAATAGTTTGGTGATCCACAGAAAACAACAAAAGGATACATATGAAGCTCCTGCAAGATCTATGAGAGCACTGTTGTTCAGTGTATAGTCATGTCCCAATGAACTGTGCTCTCGAAACTTGATCAAAACAAAAACCAAATGGTTGGTAAATGCTCCTGCACTTCTCTTCTGGAGAACATTCCTCAGGTGTAATTTTCAAATAGTAGAATAGAATAATCTTCATGTATTGTGAATTGTCTGAACTTTATCAAAGTGTGGAAAACTTTCAATTGGATTACTACAAGGAAATTGTAGTCAAATTCTTATCCAAGTATGGAGAAGTTTCAATAAAATAGGTATAGAAAGGGTACTGTAGTTTTTTTATGGACAACAAACAGAGGGTAAGGTCCACAGAATCTTCACCGTTTTACGCTAGCTTCAACAGGCTTATCTCTATATGGATGAAAAACAACATCTATACAAATTGAAAACTACATATGTTGCTGAAAATCAGGCAGGACCAAACAGAATCAACATTTTACCTCTCTGGCAATTAATGATACAATTCTTTCAAAAAAGACCCAAGTGTCAAACAGACTACAAAATTTTTTTAAATAACTATTATTGTAATCAGCCAGGCGGAGTCCAGCTGAGTGTGGACAGGAAGGAGACTGCAAGCAGCTAATTTATTAATCAATCAAGCAGCTAATCAATTTTACGATTTAATCCTTTAGATAAGGAAGAATCCAGTCTGTGTAGCCATCTAGCTTCATGTCTTAGAAGTTCACAATTTACATTAGAATGTTTTTTAGAATGTATAATTTCCAATCCACAGAAGGAAAAGAAATTGTGCTGGTGTTTCACCAATTTAAAGGGTTCATAGAGTGGTGAATCAGTGGCTGAGTTCCTGATCTTACTTTTGTGCTCAATGATGGTAAATGTTAAGGAGTGCAAGGTTTGGCCAACATATTTAGGACAAGAACAGATGATAACATATATAATTGTGAGGTTTTGCATGTAGAAAATGATGCTAATTTAAATTAACGTAATTTATTTTTAATTTTTAATTATTTTTTTAAATTTTAATTAATTTTTTAAATTTAATTTTTAAATTAATTTAAATCTAAATTAAAATTAGTGTTCAGACTTTGTTTGCAAACACTGCAATTGCAACATTTAAAGTGTCCAACAAGTGAAAGGTTTTGTCTGATGGTTTTATGGATGAGCATGAGCTAAACCATCTTTCAGATTCATGGTAGGTGAATATCCCCTTGTATAGTGTTAAGGATGTATCAATGTTGTTTTATGATCCATTTAATCTGGTGTGCTAATGGATAGAATCTCATAGTCCAATATATTCAAGAGGCTATAGTACTTTTCTTTACCTTTTTGTAGCATCTGTTTATATGTGTGGCACAATGTAATGCTTCTGATAATATTTTTTGAGGATAATCCTTTTTAGAAAGATTGTTAATCAGGTTCATGGAATCCTTTTGGAAGTCAGTGGAACAGATTGAATTGTGTTTGATTCTGAGTAACTGTGAAAATGGTAAATTCCCTTTTAAGGAGTGAGAATGACAACAGATATAAGAAAGAAAGGAGTTACGATGTGTAAGTTTTTTGTAGCTTGAAACAGACAATGTGCGATCATTAATTTTAAACAAAACATCCAGAAATGGAATGGCAAACAAATTGAAGTTGCCAGAAAATTTTATGGTAGGATGTATGGTATTTATCCAATCAAAAAATTGTGTTATGGTGGTTGGCAACTAGGGTCTGTAGAGCCCATGTAACCTTTAGAGGTAAAGCATGGCATTGTCAGTCTGAAGCCCCTCTCTCCCAGTTATTCAAAAGCCATTTGAAGCCTATTTCAGAGCAAGAAAAGGCAGGAGAGAGAACCTGTGTATGCTATTTTGTACTTGAACAATTGCCCTTTGCTTTGTCTTTGGGTATGGTGCCCTTGAAATTCTAGATGCTTACAACTTCTTGTCTTATAATGCAGAAAAGAAATGTGAAGTGCTGATACTGCAGGTAAGATACGATAAGTGTGCTGATATCTACAGGGAAGAAGTGATAAGTATACTGATTTTAATTACTACAGTGGTATGATGCAAGAGCAAAGCAAGCAACTGGTTTTTCAAGAGAGAAGCATAGTGGTCACACTGAAAGGGCAACCAAAACAGGGTTCTTTCAAGAGGCGTGCACACACACACACACACACACCCTGGAATTTCAAATTACTTTGAATCTGACTTTTCCAACAGATTAACAATATTTTTTTGAAAAAAAAGATCACTGACAGAAAAATGTCGCACACATTTATTGTCTTGTAGTATTTTACAGGAGAGACAGCATGGTGTAGTGCAGAGCTTTCCAAACTTTTCATGTTGGTGACACACTTTTTTAGACATGCATCATTTTGCGACACAGTAATTCATTTTTACTAGCAAACTGGAGCTTAAACTAACCCCTTATAAGAGATACAAACAAATACATATATAGTAATAACAAAATGTATGAGGACACAATATCTCTCATGAAAACCTTTCATATATTTTTAAAAATATATGATTTATAAATAATAACATAAATTTCCAAGATAGTAAGTGACACACCTACACACTTCATGCGACACACTAACATGTTGCGGCACACCGTTTGGAAAGCCCTGGTGTAGTGTTTTGAATGTTGGATTACAACTCAAGACCAGGGTTCAGATCCCCACTTAGCCATGGAAATCCACTGGAAAACGGGCAAGTCACGTTCTCCCAGCTTCAGAAGAAGGCAAACTCCCTCTTAACAAATTTCGCCGAGAAAACCCAATGATAGTCTTAGGGTTGCTATAAGTCAGAAATGACTCAGAAATGAAGACACACAACAACTATTTCATGGATAAATCAGTAAACTTAAAAATGGATCTTACATTGATTTTAGAATAATCATCAGTTATCACCATAGGACCAAATATACATCCCCAAGGAATACTAAAGAGAAGAGCAATGGGTAAAGCAAGTTGAGAATGGTGGCTTTGGCAAGCAACCAAGCATGCTGATGTTCCACTTTGCATAAAGGAGGATGAGAGAAGCTCAGGCTCACAAATGTCCATCCTCTGAAAGTGATCCTGCTTATGGACTGAGGCATGAGCACCGTTTCACTCCTGAGATTTTATACTTCTTTCACCTTCTCTGTATCTCATGGATACTTAAATATTTTAAAGGCTCAGAACCATGTCATTCACACCCTAAGAAAAACTTGAACATGATCAAATAGTGGTAGGTTTTAAATTTTATATTATCAATATGGAATAAATCCAAGGAAAAATCTGCTATTGTAATGTATGTCCATCAAGCACTGCTTGAAGAGAGCTTATAACTTATGCTTCTGAACTGTGTTAAAGAAAGTGAAATCAATTGAGTCTTCATTCCTTTCCCTTTGATATTGTGCAGTTTGTAAATTGTGGGAAAACCATTAATAGTTGGACAATAAAAATGCATAATTTGCTTAAGCTTGAACCTTTGGCTGTTTGGCTAAGCCTGTAGCAGAACAGAGATAGAGACACACGGATTAAGGAAAATTGTTTATTGTCCCAGTGGGATCGTTCCCAAAAGACTGAGCCCCGCCCCTTCACATTCACAGCAATTTATACATTTCCAGTGTAATCATCACATGTTCAAGAAAGGAAACTGATGTGTTCCCACCAGTGTCTACAAAACGTTGCAAATCTTCAGTTGCATTGCCAAAGGCTAACACGTCAAACCAAAAACATTCCATTATACAAAGTTTCTTTGTCTTTCCTTCAAACACAGAGGGACTTCAATTGCAGAGGAAATTAATTGCTTTTCCCTCACACCCAGAGGTCGTCTAGACTGACCCGAAACTGTCTCCACCACAAGTCATAAGTTTCCAGGTCTATTATGTTAATATATCATTAATCAGTGCAACTCGGTTAATTTCTCTGAGTGGTAGAAGATTAAATGCACAGGCTGAATATTATGCAGAGTATCTGGAGTATGTTGAGTCAATACAGTCCTTCTTCTGGGTTAAATATTGTGAACAGTGTCTGGAATATGCCAGAAACAATACAGTCCTTCTACCAATTGTGGCTGTTAAGTTAGAAGTATACCAAAACTGTATCCAGCTTTGGAAAAGGATGAGGAGTTACCTTTGGCTATCTGAATTTTGGCCAACAACACCATGTGTAATCTCCAAATGATCTGTCAAGATACATATTGTACAACATATGCACACTATTTGTAAAGCCTGTTTGCCAAAGTTGAAGACAAAGTTGTGATCCTTAACTACAAATGCCCTTTAGCCATGAGTTGAATGATAGGGTTCTCTTCCTTGAACACTATACACAGCCTGCTTGCTGCTTTGTAGAATTGCTAAACCAGTGTTCACATGGTGAAGCCACCCATTGCATAATAGTTGTCTGTGAAGGCACAGTACGTTTTCACAAGATGGTCTTGTATTCACCCAAATAACTTCCATACATTGTGCCTGTTCTGCTGATTGTTTAAAAACAGCCACCTGAATTGCTGACTTTAGAACAAAATTTGATAACTTATCAAATAAATCCAGCTTTCTTTGGGGACTACTTGGGTTTTGTTTTGGAGACATGAATATACTTAATGAACAGGCATGTGCTCTGGTTTTGAATTTCTTCACGTCAGCTGTTGATGGCAGGACATAATTTTTTAAAAAATATACATTCCATGCCAAAAATATGCACAGTTCGATCCGCTCCAGGGCCTCCTATTAGACCGAGTACTGATTGATAGCGCCTCTGGAACCATTCCGCAAATAATGGGGGCTATAAATTTCCTTGTGTTCACAGTGAGCAACAGAGAGGTTTGCAGAGATGCTACTGAAAGGAAAAAATAAAACCAGAGACAGTATTAGGAAATTAGCACCAAACTTGCAGGACCTCCAAGGCCCCTCCCTAACCAGCAAGCCCTAGGATATCACAGGATGCTGAAAGTGGAACGAGAGCACTATAACAGTCCAGTGCGGAAAGGGCCCCAGTTGCGTTGAAATCTTCGACGTCTCCATTGAGTTTATGGGCAGCTGTGCATCGACTTCTGCCCCAGGTCCGCCTCCTTGAAAAAGGCTCCCGTCTGCGCCGCCCTCTTTCAAAACTGTTCAAGAAGGGAACGTATGAATTAACTCTGGCGCGCGCTAGCGTTTGGACTACAACTCCCAGTATCCTTTCGGCCTGAGGGCACCCCGCGCGCGGCGTTTCTGACGGAGCGGTCTGAAGGACCCCAATGGGCGGCTAAGTGAGTGCCTCACAAACAGGCAATTCCTGGGTCGAAGTTGGACGGGTGGGGAGGGGAGCTTAGAGGGAAAGGGGCTGCGAAAGGGTACCTTCCAGCGGAGGCCCCTGAATTTAGGCCCTGTGGTAGCACAATTCTGACAGACGTGTGGCGTTACCGTGGCAACAGATGCCGCCTGGAAGCGCCGAGAGAAGGATAAACAAAGTCGCTTAAGCTTTTCTGGGCCCGAACAAGGGGAGACGAATGAGCCCCTGGAGAGCCCGCGCCGAAACACCCCCTTTGTGCCATACTGCTAGGCTGGTCGCTGTGGTTGGGGTCTTTCTACCTATCTATCATTGCAGAGCGGTTTCTAAACTTCAGGGAGGAGTAGAGCTGGAAGTCAGTGCTCAGCAAGGGCTGGAGGGCTGGGCTGCACCCCCCTGGGGGAAGGGGGGTATTCAGGCAGACGAAGCCATTTGATGCACTGGTGATTCATGGCAGTTCGCTTTTTTTTTTTAAAGGACCTTTGGGTGAATAGAGATCCAGGACATTGAAGTAGCCTTTACCTTTCCTCAGTTCCACTGATGATATAAGTGGTATTTTGGACCTTCTTTTGAGATGAAAATATGGCAGCTCTTGTGTTACATCAGAGGTGAGCAATGCATAGACTCAATTTTACTGGACTGAAAGTCCTGCCATCCCCCATTCCTAGAACACAAAAACATAGGTCTGTTAGTCTGGATCAGTATGCAAAAGGATCCTGGGGCAGATTTGAGATTACCTGAGAGAAAGAAATTGGTAGCATGGCCTTCAGAGACTTAAGCCTACTTTATCAGATGCACGGATTGAACTTCAGATGCAGAGATGATGCAATGATAAGGAAGTAGACTTAAGTCTATGAAAATTATGCTACCATCTTCTTTCAGTTAGTCTCAAATCTGCTACAAGATCCATTTGCAGCCCCATAACTATGTTAGATAGTTCTAATGGCAATTGCAGTGCCTGAGGGTCACCAAAGCTACCCAGTGTTCTTAATCAAGATTAATACAAAGTAGCTGATTTTTAGCTAAGCCTTTTATAAGTAGTATATCTAAAGGATATGAAGAAATATTTTTTTTTCAACATTAGGTGTCTATACAGCGAAAAGCAATCCCAATGAAGATATTAGCCTTCCTGCTGTGAGAGTCTTCCCTGTTTCTAAGAGAAATTTTGGGGAAGGGCTCATAATCTCCAATAAAACATAGACATTCTGAGTGGGCAAGTTGTGGACTTCCAGATGTTTTTGGATTGCAGTTCTCATCATCCCTTTCTGTTGCTTACTCTGGGTAGTTAGAGCTGATGGAAACTGCAAACTGTTAACATCTGGAGGATTACTGTTTGGTGACCGGAGCTTAAGGGCTTAGCAATGCATCACAGTCTTACCAATAAATTCACAATAATTATTAGCATATGTGATTACGAGCTATTGTGTATATATGTAGGCAGCCAGTTGTGGCCTAATAGCAAAAGATAAATTACTGCAGTAAAGCTTTTCCTATTGGGCTACATGAGGGTGAGAAAGGAGGAGTAAATCCAGGAATGGAAACCTTGCAGTCTCTCACCAGTACCTGATGATAGCCTCAGGGACAGGACTTGGCTGCACACTTCTACAAGTCACACAAGAAACTTTGACAGGCTATGTTAGGGCTGATGGGACTGTGAGTGAAGGTTATCCTCGCCTGTGTTACACTGTTCCTCATCTCAGGAAAAAGGCTGAGAGTTTATTTGTTGATTGAATGGGTTTACTGCAGTTAGGAATAACCAATGTAATGTCAGCCTGTGTGTGTACGGTGAAACTGGTTGCAGTTCACCAAATGTTTTGCCTTATTAGCATGTTGTTATCTGCCTTCAAGTTGGCTGTAACTTATGGAAAAACTATCTTAGGGTTTTCTTAGCAAGATTTATTCAGAGGTTTGTCATTCCTTCTTTTAAGGCTCAGAGAGTGTGACTTGTCCAAGGACACACAATGGAGTTCCAAGACTAAACAGGGATTCAATATGGGTCTCCTGGAGTCCTAATCCAATACTCAGACTATTACAGCATGCAGGCTCTTAGTGTCTGAATCCTGGCACAGTCATGGAAACTCACTGGTTGACCTTGGGCAGGTTTCCCTCTCTCAGCCTTAGAAGAAGAGTGTCAAACCTCCTCTGAAAAAATCTTGCCAAGAATGCCCTAGGATAGAATAACCATGGGTTGGAGTTGATTTGAAGGCACGTAAAAACAGCAGTAAGGCTACAATAAGAACCATATGTTAGTCTTTTGCAGTTTTTTGCTCCAACACTTTACAATGGCCAGAAGTTGTTACATTGCACGCTGTGTCCTTTCTTCATGGTAATAAACCTTTGTAAATAATGTCTTTGAAACTGAATCAAGCTATTGATTACAGTCATAGTATCTACCTGTATGACTTATATCTTCCTTCTAGATAACTTGTTGCTGAAAACATCTCTGCATCAGTAAACAAACCATTCAAACCAGTATTTCAGCATGTCTACTAACAAGGAACGGAGTCTAGTGCCACCATCTATGTCCAAACAAGAGGACAAAAAGACCAATGAGAACTCTTCTACAGTGCTTATCAGCAGGGACAATACCAGTAAGTCTTACAGAACTTTGTTTGATTCTGTATGGTTAAAGCCAGAAATTGTGTATTTTTAGGTTTTGATGACTGCCTTGTCTGCAGAATTTTGGATTCTTCATGGAGCCACTATACCTTTCTAGAGAAAAAGGGTATAGCAAAGAAACCAGGAATTGTGGCATATGCTGTTTCAAAAAAGACTTTCAAAATTAGTTGCCAGATATAAACTATGAGATTAATTTTCAAATTGTTTACCAATGAAAGTGACACAAGTATTTTTGGCTGAAATGTATTGGTCTGTATAGAAAAATAATGTGCTTCTCTGCCTCTCTCTCTCTCTCTCTCTGTTTTTTTTTTTTTTACACTGGATTCATTGGATGATTTCAGTTCATTTCCTATTGTTCTGCCTGGGTCACCAACCCAGCAAACTTAATCTGAATCCTTCATTTCTATTGTTCTGCCTGGGTCACCAACCCAGCAAACTTAATCTGAATCCTTCATTTCTGTTGTTCATCATTTCCTATATCATGTTGGTTGCTTTCATCTCTTTGCTCACTTGTCCAGCATATTTTAAATAAGAAGGCATTCCTATATGGCTCTTCATAGTTTAAAGCAATTTTCAAAGACATAGCCATCTCAGTCTGTTTTTGTATGTAAAGTAGAAAGGATAGATGTCACTCAAAACAAAAAGTAAAAACCTCAGTTTCTCTTTTTTCCTCCTGCTATTCATCCTCTTTATCCCTGTTATCTCCCCACCTATCCCTCTCTAATTTAGCCGAGTTTTCTTAGCTTTATGCCTGTTGACATTGCATGAAAACATATATATTATGAGGTGGAGAAGGTGTATGACACATCTGAATAACAGTGATATTCACACACATAAACACACACAGATACTTATATGTATATACATATACAGTTGTGAATTTTGCAGGTGGACAATTTTTTTCATTGTTAGTGTTTATGTTTTCCTTTAGCAATGATACTAGCAACAAGGGGCTTTGGGTAACCTCTCAGAGAGCTTGTTCATTGTGGAATACATAAGGCATTCATTTTGGAGCAGCAACATGAAGGTTATGACCAGAATCCTATATGTCAGTCCTGACTAGCGTAGACCTGTTGTGTCACTTGTTAAATGTTAACACATATGTAAATTCCGCTGTTTCGAACTAGCAATTGGATTTAGGTCAATATGTGAGAGAAAGAAGACAATTTTATCCTTTCATTTTCAGAAAAGTATACCTGCACCAAAATAGTAACACCTGCTGTCTGTATTTCTTCCCTATTATTTTCTAGAGCTCCCTGAACTAAAAGACAAACACTATGTGGAAGACCGTTCAAAGCCTCTTTCTACATCTTTACCACGTGATTTCATTCCAGAAGAAATCTTTGTTGCTCTGACCTCTGCGGCAAATCCTGTCCCTTGCCCCACTTTTTTAAGACCTCCCAAGAAAACAAAAAATATGAAAGACTTTCAGGTGTGTCAGTTCCTTTCCACTCAATAAAAATTTATTTTTCCAGTATAATATCTTTCACTAAATTCACTGGTTAGATAATCTTCTAATAGTTTTGAATTATTCTAATTACACCCACATTTCAGTCTGGGACAATACGTTATGAAGACAATGTTTTCTGAAATATGGAAAAGTTTGCGGAAAAGTTTGCTGAAAAGTTTGCTGAGGTTGAAAAGTTTGCTGAAATGTAGAATGGGCAAAACGTGATTGAAAATCAGGAAAGGTAATTGAAAATGGCAGTGTTGGAGGCACATGTTTATAAAAACTTGGTGAAGCTAAATAGGTCTGAGTCAGAGTCTGTGGAAGTCTGATTGTGGCCTTTCATTTTCTGGTGGAACAATGGCCAGTAAATGTAATAATGACAACCTTTCTTAGCTGAGATTAGGTATATAGAATAAATAATGAATCAGAGCAAGTACAGAAGGTAAAGGATCTCAAGAGAGATATGTCTGATGCTATAGCATAGTTCATGCAGATAATGCTAGGTTCAGTTCCTAGCAATCACAGTTAAAACACCTAAGGTAACAGAACTAGGAAAGATCCTGCATAAGATCCCAAATTGTTGTTGTCTAAACAGTGGATTGAGCGGGTAAATTGTGGTCCTCCAGATATTGTTAGGCTCCATGATCCTTAGTTTTGACTGTGGTGGCTAGAGTTCATCTGCCACTGTACGTCTTCAGCAATGATTTAAAACTCTTGGGCAGCTCCTGTTCAATATTCTTAGAATCAGATATCATTTATATTTTAATTTTAAGTTCGTTGTCTTAAGTTCTGGCACAAAGTAGCTGACAGTATATATTTCTAAATTGATTTCTGATTTTCTTAAGATAGATCTTTCTGAAAAGCAGGTTTCCATTTAGCGTGATAACTAATGAATGCTGCTTCCAATTTGCCTAGCAATGTAGGCAAGTATTCCTAGTAAAAAGTAGCTTCTCAGACTGCATATAGTCTGTCAAATAAGTGTTTTTTGAACAACCAACTAAAAGATACGTTGTATCTGCAAATACTGAAACAGAGATACTTGTCCATTATACGTTTTACATTGCTTCTGAGAATCTGCTATGCACATATGCTTATAAGGAAATCCTGACAATTGCTGCTTCTTCATATTCTCACAAGTGCACAGAGCCATATCGGGAAGATACTAGAGCTGTGTTTTGATGGCAGTCCTGCTCCCATCCTCAATGCACATACTCAAAGGATGTTTGTTATTGTGTACTTTCAAGTTGCTGATCCTGAGGCAAAGCTGTCATAGGACTTTCTTGGCCACATTTTTTCAGAGGAGGTTTGCCATTGTCTTCCTCTTAGGCTGAGAGAGGATGACTTGTCCAAGGTCATGCTGTGGCTTTCCTTGGCTGAGGAGAGATTTGAACCCTAGGCTCCCAGAATCCCACTTCCAACACTCTAACCACTACACAACACTATCTCCACTCTCAAAGATTGTACTTCACAATTCCCCCCACTGCCACTTAGTTCCTTTTCTATTCTGGAAGAACACCAACATTTAGTACATTCTCTGTAATTTAGGCAGGAGAGCAGTAATGCGTTGGGAAAGAATAATGTATATTTACAGCTAAGCCTGCTGCTTTTACACTCCAAATCACCCTATCTGAATTTCCTTTTGATTCTTTATCAACATTTATGGGTAACATATAATTAAATACTCAATATTGGTGATTCAGTTTTGAACAGAATACCTCCAAGATCAGGTGATTTGTTTTGCCTATTAACTGATTCTGGAAAGCATTATGTGAATTGATCTTTTCTGCTTATTTATTAGGGTTGCATCCGCACTACTGATGGAGTCTGGCAACATCCTGTTCGCAGAAACAAGTTTCAGTACCTAATACAACATCCCATCTGCCTGACAGGAGCAGGAAGGTAAAAGTATGAAAATAACACCCTCACTGAAGCTACTAGTACCACACATATTTCCTTACTCTGTGCCTTCAGCTGAGGGATTTAAGGCTTACAGGAACCAATGGTAACTGCAATTCTAGAGTCCCAACTGTAAAATGTAAAATGAAAGAGAATCTCGTTACCCTTTGATAAATAAAGGCATGTAATTTACATTATAGGTGTAATCGTACATTTAGACAAGAACAGGAATGCTCATGAGCTTGGCTGTGATCTAGAAGAGTGGTTCTCAGCCTTTGGGTATCCTGGTATGTTGGATTTCATCTCTCACAAGCTCTAACCAGTACAGCCGATGATTAGGGAATCTGGGAGTTAAAGTCCAAAACACCTAAAAGGCTAAAGAGTGAGTCTAGAACAAGACCTAATGCTCCCACTTGTCTGTCACACACTACAGTATTAGGTGCTCCACAGATGCAAAAACACCCCATCACTGGAAATTATGTATGTACTGAATTGCACATTGGAATTACCCCTTTTAATATTTCGATTGCATTTATATTATATTTGACAGAACACTTCACCACCACATTTTTAAAATAGGAGTTGTTTGATTTTTTTTTATAAAACTATTTGTCCCGTATTGCTCCACTTTAATTAATACACACCCCTCCTTTCTTCAGTTGTCCCTCTGGATGCATAATGTACTAGTAAACCCTTGCGTGTCTGAGACCTGGAACTTATGTGCTTCTTAATTTGAGAAGGCAAAGTAGGAAATGACTACTAACCTATCAAAGAAGAGGCTAGCTAACATATTCCATTATTGTAAGAATATGAGACTTACTTTTGGATCACCAGCTTAAAGCAGGGTCCAGCAATTTGTGGGTCTCCAGCTGTTATTGGATGGTAACTCTCTCCCCAGAATAGCCAATGAAGGTGGCTCTTGAGAGTTGCAGTCCAATAAGAGCTGGAAGCCTGTGTTGCCTATCCATAGTTGAATGTAATACTTGAATCCAGATGACAGGGATAGCAGGACTGTGGAGCATGTAAATGCCTCTGTTGCACCTTCTCAACTGAACTATTGTTTTTCGTATGTGTTTTAAGGGATGTCTCTTTTCTCTATGATGTTGCTGAAAATGAGGCAAAGAATCCTCCCCCAACACCTGAATCTAAGTCTCAGAGAGTTTTGCAGCGAGGAGGCCATGAAGTTAAACCTGTGAGTTTAGTGTGTCTCTTTCAAAGCACTAATAACCATGAGCACAGGAGTAAGTTTTTGTGATTTCTTTCATACACTGATGGACAAGATGAAGTTTGAGTTGATCATTATGCATATGCTGGGGATTGTATGGAGCCCAAAACAATATTTTTAAGCTTGAAGGAGAAGTATGGATTGAAATGGCTTACATTCAATAATTTTTTGAAGTGCTTGGTTTTTTAAACAGCTAGTTCCTTACTCTCCCCAAAGCCGTATCTCAGATGACACCTAAATCTTCACATAGCAGTTTGTTTTGCTTGGTTGAAAAAAATCTACTAAAATATTTATTTGTAGATCTGTAAGCCTAAATCCAGTTATTAGCCCCATTTAGAAGAGACTATTGAACTTTGAAATTATTCAGTTAACTTGATTCAATGGACCTTCTCTAATTGGACCTATCTACTGGATTCACATCCTAGTACAGATGTCATATTTTACAACTACAAAACCAATGCAACAGAGGCAGTTTGGTTTCTCCATTTGAAGTTACAGAGCACCCCTCTTTGAGAACTTTATTTGTATCTGTCTAGTTTGAAGCCATAGTGGACTGTTTGTCACCTTACACTGAGACTTGCTTTTAAAGCATAAGATAAAGTACCCTAATTTGGTTACTTTGGTAAACATTGTTTATTATACCACCTAAATACATTTCCAGACCTGATAGCAAAACATCTTCCTAAAATGATGACTGAACCTTGCCAGTGTAGGGGCCTGTGACTTCATAAAGGGTGGAGATAGATCCAGGGGAGACTTAGTAGTTGGAAAATGGAGAAAGAATTTTTTTTTTTTTGCTTCTCTTACTATCATTGTTCTCACTCAGCTTATGACCAGAGGAGGTGTCACTTTTATCTCCACACACTTCCTGTAACATCCAGAGCAGAATGTAGGTACTGCCAAGACCACAATACCATTGATTTATTTCAGTTGTATGTACTGTCTCTGCCTGATGAGGAAGTCTGTGAAACTTCAAAAGCCAGCATGATACATTTTATACCTTTTGGTTAATGGAACAAAACTACCACAGAATGGATTTTGGATCTTGGGTTCTTCCCCAAACCATGATTAACCAAAGCAGATTTGAAGGAAGATTGGTTTGTGTTTAAGTATAAATCTTTTTTTTAGTAGAGTTTGTTGAATAACCTTTAGATCTCCAAATATTTTGGTTTACAACTACCATGTCATTCACCATGCTTCTTAGGATTTCTGGGAGTCAAAGTCAAAAACATGTGGATGACAGTTCTTCTGCTTCTTCACCCTCTTTCTTCATAAAGTGGGAAACATGAAAATCTGATTAGCATTTCCCTGTACCTACTTTTGAAATAGGGCCAGCTCAGGAAACTAAATAGTGGTTTTACTTGCATGTTTGATGGGGATTTTAGCTGTGCAAGAAGCCATGATAGCATAAGCAATTCTCTTTAAATTGTAAGCCTGAGATAAGAAACTCTTTCTTCTTTCTTTCTTTCTTTCTTTCTTTCTTTCTTTCTTTCTTTCTTTCTTTTTTTTCTTTTTCTTGAAAGCACCAGGTAAAATGATGGTAAGGAAGGAAGGAAGGAAGGAAGGAAGGAAGGAAGGAAGGAAGGAAGGAAGGAAGGAAGGAGTGTGTTTGAATACAAACAAACTAACCCAAAAAGACTCTGGGAATTTGTGGATTCTTTATTCTACTCCTTTCTAATACCTTTTGAAATCTAAACTTTGTGTTCTTTTTCTAGTTGCCAAATGTAGCAGACACACTTGTGCCAGAAGAATTTCATATTGTAAAGAACAGAGGTGTTTTGGGCTTGGAATATTATGATGAGTGAGTGCTATTGTACCTGTACTGTAAATGGGATAATGGGGGAAGAGCAAAAGTATTTGCATCTAAGAAGGAGATGTGTTTTGTTTTAAATCTAACCTATTGGTGAGTACAACACTGCTCATACTTCAGCTATAATCTAGCTCAAGAATTGCTAACTTCCAGGAACTGAAGGTGTATTTTGCCACATAAACCCTTATGGACTTCTTCATTGAGCACTAGATTGCAAAAAATCCAAACAAGAGCTGTGAACATGTGAAACTTTGGATAAGATTTAAATTTCAATTAACAGAGGTTGAAAATCTGTATGAGGGTTAGATTTCACTTGTGGGGTCTCAGGCATCCCTGATCTAGCAGCTTTTGCCCAGCTAGGCTCACTTTCAATGTTGGAGTGACACTAGCAGGGAAAACTGAATTTGAATAACAAATTGTAGTGAGATGAGTTAAAAATAGACTCATGAATTCTGAGGTCCAAAGAACTGGGTCAAGCAATTTAATTTTTAAATCTATTCCAGTAAATATACAACTCTACTTGAAGATGAGGAAAACAGGCTGCGAGTTTTTCCCTCCATGTGAGTAACATTGAATGAAGACACATCTGTATTATATACTAAAGAATAGGGTGTGTGGTCCCTTTGGTCCTACAACTTGTATGATCCTTTTCCTTTATCCACATCAACTGGAAATTGGTCCAAAACATCTAAGCTCCCACCCTTGCTATAGAAATTAGCTTCATATCTTTTCTTTTCTCCTGCTTTAGGAAACCATCTGGGAGGCTGGAGGTCCTCCAATTGATGAAGGTGATGGACAGCATGCTGGAAAAGGCTGGAACAGATAATGAGGATGTTGGGGTAACGGGGCTTTCACAGGTAATAATTCTTCCTAATCTTAATAACAATCTCATTACAGTCTCCAGTATTGGACATTTCTGTCTAAACTGTGTCTGCCTGCTATTGAGTTGGCTGTAGTAGGTCAAAATTAGCGGTTTATGGCAGGACAGATAGTGTATTCCTATGAGTATTATTCAGATCAAAGAAAAAACAGCTAAAGGAGAACAAGCAAACACTGCATTGGATTTCTTCTATTGCAAGGATTGTGAGTGAGGAGCTGTTGGAAGGTTATACACATCCACTTGTATACAGATAGTGACAGAAACAGCTGACCAAGGAAGGGCAATTTCCTCTTATCATGTAATCTTTATGCATCCCTGAACAAGACTTTTTTTCCCTCCCTTTTGATAGATGGAGGAACATATTCTATTGATAGGGGAGGAATAACATACTGTACTGTTTTGTAATGCACAGATAATTTATTATACCTGTTATACTTATTGAGAGCCAGGGCTGTGTAGTGTTTTGAGCATTGGACTGTGACCCCAGAGACCAGGGGTTGATTCCTCTTTCAGCTATGGAGACCCACTGGGTCACTTTGGATGCATCACATACTCTCAGCCCAAGAAAACCCCATGATAGTTTTGCCTTGGGGTTGGCATAAGTCAGAAATGACTTGAAGGCACACAACAAAAATGACATTGTACTTATTAATTATATACAATTACACTTGCATCTGATGAAGTAGACTTAAATCAATGGATGCTTATGCTACCAAGCTCTCTCTCAGCCTCAAAGGTGCTACAAGATCCCTTTGCATACTGATCTAGACTAAAACAGTTATGTCTTTGAATTAATTACACTGTTAGATAAGAGCATGGGTCATAATGTTTTTTGATGTAATTGCTTTCCTATTTTCTTTTTTTCTCTCTTGCTGCATTTCATGTGCTGAATAGCTGCCCTTAAATCTCTTGCAGTGAATGAGTCAGCATTAGAAACTTGCTGGTAGGATCAATATTTGTTCCTTCTCAGATCTGGCATTTTGAATTAGTCTCTTTTTGAGTGCTCTCCTAAAATTTTGAGAATCACCCTTCCCCAAAAAACATGATTCTAGATTCATACTAAAAAAGATGAAGTTGTAGGAGATACTCAGAACGATAAATTCATTATCATATCAATGAATTTATTATCATATTTCAAATCAAACTTCCATTGGAAAGTAAATTTAGACTCTTCAAGAAGAAATTTGAACAGTAAAGCAATTAGAGTGAAGACAGTCTTAAAGCTTCATTCAAAATGGAAGACTTCTTACAAGTGGTTCAGATCCATTATTTTCTTCTTCCTAATATATCCAATGGCAAGTTACCTTTTCCTATTTAATGTTTTAAAGGTCATAATTTTTTTTCTTGCAACCTTTCCAAGATGCATAATATCCTGGAAGTGCTGAAGGTGGAACAGAACATCTACAACATAGTGTTTCATGAAATCATCCGACAAGTCAGTGTGGAGTGTGCCGAACGAGGGGAACTTCTTTCCAAGCTCAGGTCATCATCTTAAAATTACTCAGAGAAGAAGTGGGCTAAAGAGCATTTTGGCTACATGATAGGCTGAATGTCTGTGTAGCTACATAAAAGTACAGAAAAAATGCTAAATGTGATAAGGGGATATAGTATGAAGCTTCTTGAAAGTCTCCTATTGATATTTTAAAAGCTATGACAGGATCAGCGTCACTTATCTGCAATGCTTGGGGCCAGAAGTGTTCTGTAGTTGTGATTTTTTTGGATTCTGTAAAATAAGACTAATGGTGCAAATTTTGCATCAACCACTATCTGACCTACTGATCTACAACTTTTTATATTTATAGAATTAAGGTAGTCTAATGAAGATTTCATTCATAGCAATTACAACACAGCAATGCAGATATTTTTTGTTCTGGTTCTTGCATAATCTTTTCTCTTTGTTAAAAAAAGATACAAAATGAAAATGATACAGGAACCCCGTTTAATTCCTCTTAAATTCCTCTGTCAAATATCGATTTATAGAAGTTGTATTAGAAAATTTAATAGAAAGTCAAATTATTAGATTTGGAATGCTCTGATTTTTTCCTGTCTGAAATTCCTTTAATAGTCTGTTCAAATAGGTCCACATAGCCATATCAAGACAATTTTTAAAGAATCAAGGCCTAGTGGGGGGGTTAAAATAGATTGAGTGAATAGTGGTGTATTCCCTAACCTCATGGGAATTTGAATGTATTTCAGGGGATAAAAATGACTTTGTCCTCAGGAGTACTTGAGAGTATAGAGTGAAGGGCATGCCCTAATACCCAAACACCTAGAGGCAAAAAGTACATGTTCACATGGGATGGAACATTTGGGGAACTGACAGACCTTCTTTTCCACAAAAATAATAATCATAGTTCCTGTCTCTTAAAAATACTACCACAGTTATACACAACTGAAAACGGAATAAATCTTGTTCTAACACACACATCCCAAAAGGAAAGGAACATAAATCCTGAAGAAAAACAGCTGTTTTTATTTATTTTCAGAAAGACATAGAATTAATGGTATAATTGGGTAATTTTCTGCCTCAGTGACAAAATAATCACCACTGAGAAAAATGGCCCCTGATGAAGCACTATTTTTTGTAACAGCCTTCATAGGGACAGCCAGAGCATAGATTCTGCAGTGGTCCTTGCAAGCAAATTTCACACACATGGTTCATTGTCTGCTGCTTTTTTCAACCTGCTTTCCTACCACAAAAGTAACAGCACGGGTTAGAGTACGGCTTGTTCTGGAGATTAGTGTCGACATAAGTTAGGTCTTTTCTGCAAGTGCTAACTTGTTGAAAAATTGTCTCCTACCACATTTTGTCCAGTATGGAAATAAAGTTCAACTAGTGTTGACGTCACACTGTAACCAAGTTGGACTTATGTCATATCTTGTCAGGTAAGTACCTCCTTTCCAAGGTTATTATGTCTTACCATTGCAGCTTTTATTTTTGTTGTTAATTACCATCAAGTTGGACTTGACATATGGTGATCCTGTAAATGAGAGACCTCTCAACTGACTAATCAATAAAGTTATACTATTACTATTACTACTTGGTGCAGTGTAATAATCCTCATTCTTCACCAACTGATGGGTAGGACAGCTTGTTTCGTAAACTCATTAGATAAATTGTTCATATCAGAATTAATTCATTAGATGATAATTTATAAAACTCCATGAACCTGGAAATTTACCCAGTTTAAGTTTTTGTATAGCCAATTTGATTTCATCATCATTAATAGGTTTATTAAGAAGCAATTTATAGTTTATGGAAAGCTTGAAAAGTGAATTAATTTATCTAAATTTAAATTATTAGGCATCTCAGAAGAATATGAATCTGATAATTAGCTGTAACATTACTTTGCTGTGTGGAGATACTCAGTATTAATTTCTGTCTCCTTTTTTCTTGACAAGTTTAGCCAACAGTCTGGAGATTTTGTTGTTTTCATAGTAGCGTGCTTTCACAAATTGTAAAGAGGTTTGGATATTTTTAAAGTCTGACTCTGCAATCTCAGACTTTTTCAACAATCATTTATTAAGTGTATCTATAAGTGTCAGTGTGGCAATTTCTGCTAATAATGAGATTTTTTTAGCAGTTCTAATTCTTTTGTGTTTTACCCCTTCCTGAATGAAAAGTCCCCTCAACACTGCCTTCAAGATATCCCACAATACAACCTTTGTAGGGATTAATACTCCTTACAGAATAATTTAATTGAATCTTGAATATTTTTTTAAAATTGCTCCTTGAGCAACAAGTGCAAGCTGAACCACCAAATCCTGGTAGGCTGTGTGTCTGGCTTCAAGACTCAGACTAGGGGATAAATTCTGCGGTCTCATCCTTAATGTGTTCTGGAAGGGGCTTAGAGATGAAAAAATGATCAAATCTAGAGTATGAATTGTGAGTGAGTGAAAAAATATGTAATCTCATTCGGTTGTAGTGTTCCTCAAATATCTGCTTATACCCCCACATCAATGATTATGTCTCACTCTGACGTAGCAGTCACTATTTGAAGAAGTATGTCCACAAATTTAGGTTGCTCTGAACTGGGCGCATAAAAAAGTTCTCAATGTGGATGATTCATTAGTGTTCCTTGGAGTACTGAGAATCTATCCATTGGGTCTTTTTTTATATTTTGTAACTGAAATGGACATACTTGTCAAGTATTATAGCAATCCCTATCACCCCAAAGTTCTCCCGAAAGTGGGACTCTGAGGACACTAGTTTTGAACCATGACTGTGGGTTTCCTGCAAAACAAAATATTGGGATGAACTGCTTAATGTGCTTCAAAATTTCAGCTCTTTTTAGAGCTGAGCCGAGTCTAGCCTTCTGACATTATGCAAAAGTATTCTGATCTTATCCATTAGATTTCCTTTAAAAAATTGTGCTTTAGCCTCACTGTAGTGTGTTCTTCTTAATCTACCATGGGTTCTAACAGAGACAATGTTGATTTTACCATGCATTTGGTAAATCAGACAAAATTGGAAACATTCACGACCCGGTCATATCCATGTAAAGCAAAATTCCAAAAAATATTTCACAAAATAAGACACAGAAAGAGAAGAAAAGCAGCAGCAACAGCAACAATTTTAAATTTAAGAGGAAGAGAGCAGACTAACACTGGTCGGATCAGATCAGATCATAATGATTAATCTCCTCCAGAAAGGGCAGGGAAGGGTATGGTTATTCCTTTTCAGATCTATCCAAATGTGGCCTCTCGTAAATGACTGAAATATTAAGATGGTGTGGAGATTTACGTACATAAATTCTAACTATAGTTATGCATAAGGAAACAGTTTTGCAATTTAAAGTCGATGGCTTTCACAGCCAGAATCCATCGGTTGTTGTGGTTTTCTGGGCTTTGAGGCCATGTTCTATTAGTATTTTCTCCTGACGTTTCGCCTGCATCTGTGGCTGGCATCTTCAGAGAATCTGGTGGCATGGAAGTGAGACAGAGTATATATACTTGTGTAGTCCCCGGGTGGGAGGAAGCAATTTGCATATGTTACAGTTGGCCTATTGGTACAGATGGCCTATTGTTAAATGGGATATTCCACAAGGTTGTATTGTTAGTCAGGGGATATGCATAACACTGCGTTAAGTACATTAGCAATCCATTGCATTGTTTCTTGTAGAGGGACCTCCCAAGTCTGAAGTTTACCACATACCTTGCAGCTGTGGGCAGGTCTACATAGGGACTACAAAACGCAACATCCAAACATGAATTAAAGAACATGAAAGACACTGCAGACTAATCCACCCAGAAAAATCAGCAGTAGCAGAACATGTTATAAACCAACCTGGACATAGAATGCTTTTTGAAAGCACAAAAATTCTGGACCATTCTGGCAACTACTATGTCAGACTACACAGAGAGGCCATTGAAATCCATAAACACATGGACAATTTCAACAGGAAAGAAGAAACTCGGAAAGTAAACAAAATTGGCTACCAGTACTGAAGATCACTAAAATCAAGACTCAAAATATGCCAATGAACACCACCCAGACTCTGGAGGTCCCTCTACAGGGAACAATACAATGGCTTGCTAATGTACTTAATATACTGTTATGCATATCCCCTGACTAACAATACAACCCTGGGGGATATCCCATTTAACAATAGGCCATCACACAGGCCAGTTGTAACATATGCAAATTGCTTCCTCCCATCCAGGGACTACACAAGTATATATACTTTGTCTCACTTCCATGCCATCAGATCCTCTGAAGATGCCAGCCACAGACGCAGGCAAAACGTCAGGAGAAAATACTAATAGAACACAGCCTCAAAGCCCGGAAAACCTACAACAACCTAAGTTTTGCAATTCAATCTAAGGAGCACCCCAAATCCTATAAATAAAAAGCCGAGAATGATAAGCATTCTCCCTGTTACATTAGACATGCCCTGAACAAGATAGTGGAAAGAATACTGCATTCCATAAAAAGGAGTAGAGGAAACAGCTAAATGACGCTATGTGAAATTGCCATGGAGTATATTATGGCAGATTGGACTAGAAAGGTGGGTGGCCATGTTTAAAATAATTCATCTGAAGATTCTCTGTCACGCTGTGATCTTGGCAATTCCCACTTGCTCTTATTTCTTTTCCGCTGCATCAGTTTCCATTCTGACATCTGTTGAGTCATATTTCCTTGGGCTTCTAGCTCTTTAGGAGCAGGGATATCCAGTACTATACACAGGTCTAACATTTGTATAATATTACTTTGAGACATTGTGCCATTGTCTCTAGTTTTTTTTAAATTGTTATTATGTATAAATCGAGGACAGAAGATAGCAAAAAATGTAAAAAAAAAAGTTAAACCTTTACATCACAAGAAATAAACAAATACAAATAAATAACAGTAATGCACCCACCCATTGAGCTTATGAAGCCCAAACAAGGAAAAGACTTCCTGCATGTTAGGGAACGAGCTAAAATTACTATTCTCCAATAATATTCCTTTCTTAAAAATAAACAAGAAAAAAATATTATTCTCTATTTTTTCATTTCTTTTTAAATGATCTTTTCCACCATATGAGGAAAGAAATATAAACAAAAAGAGGCTTATTCTTCCTATGCTTTTAACATGTCAAAGTTGTCTGTGTGTGTGTGTGTGTGTATGTATATGTTGCTGCGACAAGAAAAGCTACTAATTAAATGCTCTCCACAAGGGAACTGGACTAACTAAAGGAGATGTAGGAATGTCTGAGCCCAACCAGCTGAAATGGAAATCATTAGCCAGTGAAGGAGCCATTGCTGAGAGAAGCTTGATTTCAGTTTAATTGGATTTAGTTATGAGGAAATATATTGTGGATGCTGTGCTTCTTCTGTGGGATACTGAATATCCGTGTTTGTTTCCTTATGAGTGACAGTGTAAACATTAGCACTTGGCTATTGCTCTAATGCTGAGTAACATATGATGACTGTCAGATTTGTTGTGTAAGATGTGATAGCAGTTTTTTTAATTTATATTTTTTAAATATATATAAATCAAACATAAAATACATGCATTAAAAGACAACAGTATTATTTATAACTGTAGCTAGACAGCTTTTGAAAGTGATATTGGAACACAGAATCATGATTTTCCACTTCATTGGCAAACAATGTGAACATTGAGCTTGTACGCTCCTTTTCTCCTCTCTCCTTATTTATCTGCAAGGTGATTGAATCTTCTTCATTCAGGCAAACTGAGTCTCCTATGACATCCAGACTGTTCCTAGTTTCTTCTGAATTCATAATCCAGACATATTCAAAGAGGCAGAAAACATGGTTTGTTGATACATCTGCATTGGGCTGTTAATTCCTTCCTTAAAATAAGCCCTTTTTCAATTATGTAAAAGGATTATTGCAATGCTTAAGATTTTAGGCATAAATGTTAGCAACTGTCATTTGTTTGTTTTTGAGGAATATTTTTTAGCTGGTGGCTTTAACTCCTTGTTAAGACATTAATAGTGAAGGAATAAGCGGTTTTGCTAACATCAAAGCTATGTAATTATTAAGATTAGAGTGCTTACAATTATTGTGTGGAATTGTACAGACTGCTGTTTCTGTACAAAAATATACTAGAATTATGTAATGTAGTTTATCATTATTATTTATTAATACAGGACATATTCTATTAATTACTGTGGAAAGCTAACTTGAGGCTGATCACTATAACAATTATAGTTGAATGAATGAAGGAATGAATGAAAAGTGTATCTAATATATACCTAATATAATCTACTTGTTTATAAAGATAGATTTTGATTTTAGCTTAGTTTTTTTTTATTGTACCCATGGTTTATAGTATCATTGGAATGAAGTAACAATTTCAAAATGTATTCTGTTTCTTAACTAGATTGATATGTATGTGGTTAATTAAACCTTTCTATTATGTGATTTTGTTAGAATGGCTCCCAAGAAAGGTGACAAAAAGAAGTGGTCTCCACAATAGACCACTTTAACCCTGCTGAAATATTCCTTCAGCAATTAGCTGGAATTAAGAATTAACATACTGATTTTACATAGGACCAGTCTATTGTTGTCTCAAAAAGTTAGTAATACTGCCCCCATGGGAAAAATTACAGTGTTCCCCTGCAGTTCTTCTGCTCTCCGGTCACAGTCCAGAAGTGTGTGGACACGTCCCTTGGGCTTTTCTTCTCCCATCTCTTTCTGAGGAATGTCAGTAGGTTGTTTAGGTAGTGGGTAGAAAGAGAGCAAGTGGGAATTTCTTCCAAAATGAGGCTTGTCCAGTATTAGCTATCCATCATTTATTTTATTATTTTATAGTTAGCTACTAAGGTCTCTCATCCATAGTGTTGCCGTAGGTCAAGGTTGACTTGACAAAAGTTAACAGCAACTAAGTATGTATATAATAGAAAGTGTTTCAAGCCAGTTTAACTTGCCAAAAGAACCTAATGAGATGGTGCTGAGTTCAGTTAATACTTTTACACTTCTTGTAGCAATATAATTCCAAACATGATATTGATGGTTGACATATCTATCATGACAGATGAATTATTTTTAGTTTGTAGTATAGTTTTATGTTGAGCATTTTGAATGTATTGCACTTTTAAATTTTTGTGTGCAAAGGTTTTTTCTGTTTCTTCTTCTGAAACTAAAGTTATTTCCCAACCACATTAAGAAAGAATTCTTCCTTTAAACAACTGCCTTGAAAATTTGTTTTAGGAAAACAAAACAATATTTCTTCTTCTGATATCTTCTTTCTTCCAGGCAAAGATATGTTGAGTTGCTGGAACGAATTCCCAGACAGATGAAGAATCTGTACAAAGAAATGATGGCACAGAGGGTAATGGACAAACACATCACGGATGAGTTGTTCAATTTCAAGGAAGCGATAGGACAGCTGACAAGGTCTCTATCTTGATTAGTCTTTTTGTTCAACTTTATGAATAAAAGTTGTGATTGTACAAAGCAGTTGAAAGCATTTCTGTGTTCAACTACAGGGAGCTGAATACTATTCGAGAACATGACCACAGAACTACTCTTGAAGCAGAAAAGGCCTATGAGGAGCTGGCAAAGGCCGTACGGGATTCTGAGATGAATGCAAAGTGAGTTCTAGGTTAGGATGGAGGAAAGGATGGTTAAGTCAAAGTGGAACTGAGCTAGAGGAACACCATTTCTTCTCATCCTTGTTGAATCACTTTGTGATGGTCTTGCCTCCTGCTTTTGAGTAGTAAAGATGACTCCCTGAAGATCATTTATCTGCCACCACCCACTGATTTAACTCCCCCATGACTCAGTAGTGCAGTGGGAAGTTACTGAGGGGCTTAACTTGCACTTTTCTACCTCTGCCTCTGCAGAGACGTTCCTTCCTGCCCCTCTCTGCCATGGGAGATGAGAATCATATACATTGTGCATATGTGCACAGTGAGGAAAGCCACATGAAGAGAGTGTAGAAAAGAAGAGATCTTTAAAGAGAAACTTTTATTCTAAGCAAGTAGTCTTACATTAGCAAAAGGGTATCTTATACATAAAGGCAGCTTCCTTCAGGCATTACTTAGGAGTAATTATAAAGTTACACAAACAGCCTAGCTCATATTCAGCTGAGGTTAAAAAAACATAAATCCTAATGTGACTAGCTAGACATTCCTATTCTACCCATAATCAGATAGTGTTCTGGGTCTTGAATATTCATGGAAAGCTGGAGTCTGGACCCCCTTATCCAGCCTATGTCCAAGCTTTCCTAGGTGAGGCAAGCAGCCTCAGTTCCAAAGTCTCAGTCTCTTGTCTCCCTTGCCTTGCCTCTCTCTTTCTCCATGCCTTTTAGCACCCCAGAGTTTTATAACCTCTCACTTGGAAGTATCTTGAAGCTTCTCCCTAACTCTCATGGTCCCTGTTGCTGCTGTATGATGTTGACCTCAATAAATGAAACTTAAGCCCAACACATCTGTGATGGATTCCCTTTCAAGGCTGGCCCTGCAGTTCTTAGCCTTGGATACCTGTCACTCTCACCTTGCCTTAAGGTCCCTACCTTGGATTTGGGACATGGGCCTCCGGGTGACCTTGGTGTGGAGCAATTTATATTACATGTGGTTTCTGTAATGACTCTTTAGTCCAGATTTAAGCAAACCAGTCGGAGTTAGGTATAACAAAGTAACAAATAGTCAACTTTATTTTGGTTGCCTTATCAAGTCCAGTTCTCATTTCCAAACATACAACATATTCAAACTGAGCTATGTCAGACCTTTTCCTTCAGTCATTTCAGACACTCAGTAGACATTCACTCTGATTCTCACAGCTCCCTCCTTCAAAAGTCTTCCTCCAACTGTCATCAAGAATCGTCCTCTCCCACACTGAAGCCCCTCTTTCCCATCACAGAGTTCTCTTTGCTGGGATTGGCTGCCCTCTGTTATTCACAAGCATGCTTCACACCCTTTCATCCTACAGCTCTTTGGAAACATTTTTTCAAGTTCTCTTCCTCTTTGCTTTTCCAGTTATAGTATCACAACATCATTAACTCGTTGTTTACTTGGAGGGAAGAGTATACCCCTCAGCTGTGTTGTCCAGATAATGGGAGAGCCCATTATCACAAACTTCATGTAATGTTTTACACTTTTCAGGTGGAATTTAGGGGTGGGCTTTGTGATATTCCAGGTAGTACGACAGACCATCAATATTGCCTCTGGACGAGGGGAAAAAATAGGCTTGAGGAATATTTCTGGTTATTATGAGGAAAAAGACATTGCTGTTAATGATATAGTTCTTGCATTGAACATATTTAAAAGCAAGCTTTGAACTTTGCCACAAATCTGTTCTTACTCACTGAAAATTCTTGACACCCCCCCACTTGACATGATGCTCCTCAATAAGGGGTGGAGGGCTACAACTGAGAAAGTACCACGGAGTCTTCTGCCAAAATGACCCACTTCTTATGCAACCCAAATTCTTTATTGCAGGAGCAGTAAGAACTTGGTTTTATTTTGAAAGTTTGTTAGGTTTTTTTCCAAGACTTCTCAGTGGACAACTTGTCAGTTTCAGAATCATTCCTCATTGCTCTTTAAAGCTGATCATAGACTGCAATTCCATGTGGTAATGCATGGATGTTTACTACATGCATCATGTGTTACATTCACCATATGAAAAGAAATCAGGTGCTGACTTGACAATTCTGAAGGCATTTGCCAGTTCCCAATATCTGAGGAAAGCTGAGAAATCTTTGTCTTGAAACCATTCCAAGATAGAAGCAACTGCTGTTGGTCTTTGAGTGATTCATTTTGTTAGGATTGTGTCCACAGCTTGAAAAAAAATTTGTTTGTTCACATTCTGATCTAGTTGATAATACGGTTTTGAAAGGAATGGGTGACAGTCCTTGTCAGGAACTGAATTCACACACACAAATAGTACAGTGCATAAACACTATTTATTTGGAGTGAGATACATCGTACAAGACTTCAGGGAGAGGACTAAAGTTCAAAAGCAATAGCAAATACTTAAGAATCCCATCCTTCCCCCTCCCTCTTTCAAGAGACCTTGAAGCACTGAGAGCCTGGCAGAGCTTATCAGCGCATTCCTAGCATTTGTTTACCTAACAGTCTCTGGTTCCTAGGCTTTGGTTGCAAGCAAGCTGCTACCTAATGCGGGACTACATATCCCACTACTATAATATGGAGGGCATTCTGACAGTCCTCCATCACCAACTGCCTGTTTTGGATATTTTCAAGGAAATTGATTTTATATTAGGCAAATCTTGGAGTGTTCTTTGTATTAATAACCCATGTTTTACTCTTTTAGTCTTTTGGATGAATATCGTCAACTATATGAATTGCAGAGAGCAAGACTTGAGGCTCAGATTCAACAGTTAACCCAAGAAAAAGAGCTATGGAGCAATGCTACATATGACTTGGCTCTCAAGGTAGCTGCTGAAAGAGGCACAGAATGCTTTTGGTATTTGATGGTTATAACAGATTCTTGAGCATTTTTGTTGCCTTCATTGTTTTCTCATTTAATAATTTCTCATTTGTCACTTCATATAACCTTTTTGATCTGTAAGAGTAGTAGCAAATAGATTTGTCCTCAAACAACCAGTATGGATTACAAATTATTCCAGTTTCTGAACTGGAACAAAAAGTAGACACATTACATTTCATCCTGTAGAGCTATACAAAAAGGTACGCTTTAAAGTAAGCTGCTTTCTCTTGAAGTAAAGTCTAGAAGTAAGTTATTACTACTTTAAGCAAAAGAACAAAGAGTCTTTCCAAAAATATTCTTGTAGTTATAGTTATTCTTATAGTTCCAAAAATATTCTTATAGTTTGGATCCCCTTCAACAAATGTACACCTTTTTCCCTCCAGATAATATCCAAATTTGGATGACTGGAGGGAACCAAATTTTTCTTGCAATAAATTGGAATTTTTTTTTTCCAGCAATGGAAGAAGGCATCTACATATGGGTTAACTCTAGGAAAACCACCATCTACTGCTTAAAAAACTTTTTGCAATAAGTAACGAACATTCTATTTTTGTTTCTGGGAATGTAGAATTTTCACCTCGTTATCTCTCTATTGCTTTTTGAAGAGCAAAATATCCTGTGGTTGTGCAGGTTTCTTTGTCAGCTCTTTTTAGTGCCTGTGTTGTTTTTGGTGATGATTGATGTGTGATGCTGTTCTTTCCCACTCTGTAAACAGACCAGATAAGAGTCAGAAGAGGGAAGGGTGCATGAGGGATCAAAGCAGAGCAAGGAAAGGGCAACAGGAAGCACAGTACCTTCAGTTACAGCCAGAGAAAATTAAGTGGTGCCTTTGATGATCCTACCATTAATCTTTTTGGAGGCAGATGTTTCTGTCTGTTTTTATTTCTCTCATTTCAAATGTTTTTTTCCAGTTATTAAATCCCATTTCTGCATCACTTTATGTACTTTAAAACAAACTATGCATCTGGTACAGATTTCTCTTGATATGTGCCACTTTATGCTTCCCCCCTGCAAATATGCGTGTGTGTGTATATATATATATAGGTAGGGGTGTGTGTGTGTGTGTGTGTGTGTGTATGTATGTATATATATGTGTATATATATATATATATATATATAGAGAGAGAGAGAGAGAGAGAGAGAACAAGCACATAATGATATTAGCATAATTTTACCCTGATTTCTGGGGTCCCTTAGGGGACACCTCACTGTGCTCTATGTGATGGGGAATGGAAACTAGCCAGAGCATGAGCAATAGCAATACGAGAGGCAGGGTAACCTAGTGGGGTCTCTTTACCCAGTTTTTACAGGGTCAGGCCAAGCCAAAAACCAAACTAAAATGTCTAATAAAATGATTTTATTGAATGAAAGTCCCACGCACCAACAGCATCATTCACACACTCACTCAAGACTTATTAAGAAGCAAAAGAGAGGAAACTGCATAGGGGAATATTGAAGGAGTTTTAGTTGGGGTAATACTGCACCTTTTCCTGAAGTCCTCGGTCTGGGAAAAACAGCGGAGAAGTGGAGCTGAGCACGGACTGAGAAATGGTCTGCTGAGATGGCCAGGAGTAATCCAAAGAACCGCTCAAAAACTGGGACTATTTGTAGGGGGAAAAGTGCCTGGAGGGCTAATCTTTTTCCGGGGAGAACAATGGGAAAGAAACTCCACAATGGTAACTTCCTTTGCATGATGAGATTACAAGGTGTTGCCAAAGTCTCAGGATCTTCAACTGCATTGGGTTGTGGTGTGACTTCATGTAAATGGTCCTTGCCTTGATAGGATATTTGCTCAACGTGGGGTCAACACGCTAATCCGCTCAAGTTGGCTTCTCAGGGCCTGAGGACCCTTTGTTTACTGTGGTTTTGCACAGCTTGAGGTCTCCTGAGGCTACGTAATGGGGGATTTTACTGGCCTGACCTGGTTTTCGACCATTGCTGCCTCCGTGCTCATCCAGGCGACCTCTCAGGCACATGGAATCATATTTAATATCAAAATTGTAGACCCCGGACAGGGTTTTCCAGTGGAGTAACAATAACATCAGCATAATTTAATTAGATGTTGCAAATGCAACAAATCCTGAGCAGAGTTCTCAGGATATGCTATCTAACTTGTAGAATTCTAGGAAGGGTAAATCTTTCCATAATCTAAGTTTGCTAAATACTGTGTAAAAAAAAGAAGAGGGAGAAGAAGAAGAAATTAAACTTTAAGAAAAGGTGATTGTTTTACTTTATAAGGTTCATTATGGAATCTTTTTGAGTGAAAGCAATTACAAAACACATTCAATTAAGTTGACATGGCACCTGATGAACTTGCAACTGGTTTCAGGTTAGGAGAGATAAACCTTCTTCTGTGAGATGGGACAGTGAAAAAACAGGGCAACCATCTCTGAGTGTTTTAACTATGTAAAAACCAAAATGCAGGGGTGGGAGGTAAGGATAGAGGTGAACTGGCTAACAAAGGATGTCTTACGTGAAAGCTCTGCACCAGAAAACCTTCTAAAAATATGAACATAGCAACAGACTGTGCAAAACTAATTGCAGAAGAAGGATGGTGGCTCAAGAACTTCAGGTAACAGAGTGACAGATCTTACAGGTTTGCTACTTCTTGACAGTAGAGCAAACAAACCTGCTGCAGCAGAAGAGGGCTTATAGCATGTCTACCAAATCTGCATAGAAGAAGAGAAAGAGACTTGAAATCTTTTACAAGGCATGGGAAGCTAATCAATTAAAAGTCAGTATAGTTGTTGAAACCAACTAAAGGAAGTGGTTGATAGTATAAAAAGCATAAAAGAGCAAATGAAGCACAGGATATGAGGAAAGTACACTATGTGCAAATAAAAAAACCAGAAATCAAAATAGATTTTAAAATAGGAGACTTTGGAAGACAGAAAGAAGTTGCAAATATTAGTCCATGGGTTAATTGAACTGTGGAAGGAGGGGATTTCTGTACTGATTGGTTTAGTTCAAGGCACCCGTTGGAACAGGACAAATTTTGAAAGGGGATAAAGAACTAGAAATGGTCCCAACAAAATAAAAAGATGTCATAAAGTGTTTGAGCAATATGGAGTTAACACTATCTTTAAATAGATTTGGAATCTTACATCTCTAAGCTACAAGGGAATGCAATAATATTCATGAAAGATGTAAACTCTTAAATATTTAGGATTGCTGTGACCACTTACACAAAACCTACGGGAAGTGAAAAGTAAATATCAGTAGAGATTTCTTTTCCAACTGATTCTGCAAAGAGAATATAAAACTTGTGCTGTGACCTTATTAAAAGAAACAGCAAGAATTCTGGAACATATATAGCTGGGATTCCCAAGCAACCTCGGTCATGGGAACAATACAGATAAGCAATTAAGAGGAAGAGGGAAAAAAGACAAAATGAGTGCTGAACGCACCATAAGAAATGAGCAGGAAGGAGTAAACCCCAAATGTAGAAGAAAATTTAAATTCCAATCTGTTCTGAGTTAAAGGAGGGACTAAGCAACAACAGTTGGCCCTCCACATTTTCAGGTTTGACTTTCACAGATTTGATTATTTGTGAATTTCTCCAACCCTTATCCCCCACCTCAGGTGCTTCTTTTCCAGGGCAACCTTCGCTCTTGATGGCTCCAAATTAGACCATGCAGCCCTTTAAAAACCTGCCTTTGATCTTCATCTCTACCAGCAGCTGCTGGCCAGATAAAGATGGCTCGCAGCTCAATTTCTCAGTACCACAAACCTGTCAAGAAAAGGTTGGACCAAACCTGTAGAAAATACTTTGTGATGTGGATTGTTAAGTGGACCTGTGGAGAACCATGTGACTCTACCTGAGTCATGCTGATGAGCAACCAGGGGAGAAGGTTGCATCAGGTACGGGGAGAATGCAAAGTTTGGCAGGATTGCATCAGCTAGTGTGAGTATAAATGTAGCTGAGTGCTAGCCAACAAGTGCACATGGTGCCTGACGTGTCTGCTGGAGGCTCTGTCAGAAAGAGCAAGCAGAGCTATGCTGGAATGCCTTCTGGAGATTCTTGTAAATATGTACACATTGTAACTCAAGAATAAATTGCCTCCTTGATGGAAGAAAATAATTGGTGTGAGTGAGTTTTTCCTGGCTACAGTGCATGCTGCTAAGATATTCTCTGTTGCTGGGCACGCTTCCAAAGCTGTGTGAGTAATCTCTGTTATATATTGAGCGTGACAAAACCCTCTCCTGATGATGCCCCCTCCTACCCTAGGTAGGAATTGGTCAAAAGAGAAGAAGTATAGAGCCATCATGCCAGCCTGTCCCTTTCTCTCTCTTTTCTCTGACCTGGTTTGGACCCTGGATGTCAGTTCTCCCCACCATGCCTTGGCCCCCTTGCCACATACACATTTTGTGGCGGTCCTGCACACCTAACCCTAGGAAATATGGAGAGCTGACAGTATAATTTAGTATGTTAGATAAACTTAAATGTTCCTATAACACTGAAAAGAGATGTAAGGTTAACATGAAATATTTTTAAAAAGTATATTAAATTGCTATGGTAGAAAAATTTGACACATCAACTCAGATTATTTAAAAGTACGACATTATTTTTTTATAAAATATGGAATGATAGTCTATGTGCACATCTGGAAGATATTTAACATCAATCATGGTCTTTCTTCAGACTATGGAAAAGCAGATAAATACAAAATGTAATATGAAGAATAACGATCTCTTAAGATATTAACAGATTTTTTCCACCTTTTAAATAGCAAAATAAAAGAGGACGTATGTGTTAAATGTACTAACCTCTGTTGTTAATTAGATTTTGGCTTCATGTGTTTTCTCTTAGGGTTTGTTGTTACCTTTTGTTTGTTCATTTTCTTCATGCCTTTGTATTGGGAAAAATGAATACATTTTATTTTAAAAGTAGAATCTTTTGCCTTAACACATTGGGAGAGGTTTTTAAAAAACAGATCAAAATTTAGTTCCTCTGATTGACCAGACTCTGTAGCGCTACTTGATTAAGCTGCAGTCTTACATACATCTTCTTGAGCATGTCTAGTGGGATTCTTGAGCAAACACATTGCCATCTCATGAATCTCATCTTATCTGTCTGTGTAACAATCTTGTAATATGCCTTTTTAGGTGATTGAAAAGAATAAGCTGATATTGGCTCGCAGAATGTATGGAAGCGAAAAATCTTGGCTGAAAGTCATGAGACACTTCATAATGCTTTTGGAATCACAGGTGGAGTTCACTTGAGAGTAATTGTGGGTAAATGGGTAATCTGCCATGAACCAGATATTGTTTGTTCCAGGAAGGCTGAGTGAGTCATGTATGTTAAAGTCTATGCATGACTGCTCTATTTTTAGGTCAGGATCAAAGCTGGCAAATTCATAATGCAGAGGGGAATGTATTGGCAGGTCTATGTATTGGACCCATGATAATATTGGACCCATGATAAAGCACTGCAAATCTTTGACTGTAGTGATATGAGGATTCTTGTACATGGGACATGCTTTTGTGCAAGATCAGTTTTTTGTTACTTTTCTAGCACAGAAGAGCATGCTTTCTATAAGTGGAAGAACAATTTTGGATCTCAGAGTTTTTCCTAATGGATATGGGTCTGCCCTGCCCTGTCCCCTTTTTAAAGTACGGATACACGTCACCCAGTAGAACTATAGATGAATGAGCTTCTACTGTCCACTTCTTGTGAAAGTCACTGTGTTTGTGTTCCCTAGCCCCAACAAGTTTAAGTTAGTTGAAGTGAGTGAGAGATGCAACATGCATTTCGTGGTCAAGTCAATTATGTGATATCTAGAATATTAGGATTAGAGGATTAGTCTGCCAATATCATTGAAGTTTGCCAATTCCAGTGACGACATACCTGGATCAGTTTTTCAGCAGTTTTTGTAGACATTCTGCTAATATTTCTGAAGTCTGACAGTCTCACCAGATCAAGTTATTTGTAGAAGATTCTCTTGCTATTTCAACTATGTCTGGCTTTTTAAAAACTATTTCAATAAGCAATTGTTTTAATCGATTTTTAAATAATTTTTCCTGTTATATCTGTTTATGTTTAACATTTTAAATAATGTTTTTAAATGTTGTACAAAACGGTAGGGTCATGTAGGCTGAGGTGATAAATAAATGCTTCAAATAAATGAATAAGCAAGCTGCTAAACACATTATATATACCGTGCAAAACAATATCAAAATTACTGTCCCAGAAATGTACCCCATCTTCAATTGTCATTCAAGCTATAGACCTATATTGGTAGATGCAGTGTGCCATTTTTGCTTGAATGGTTCATGCATACCTTCAGACCATGTGGGGCTCTTCCTTATGGTTAAAGGCAAACACAGTATTTTCTTGCAACATCCTACACTTTCTTCTGTATGAATGTTTCCCCCCTCCCCGGATTATGTCTTGTCCCATGTTGTTAGATAAATGGTTGCAGGAAAGGGAGAAAGGAAGTTCTTTCTAAGAAATCAAGAAATAGTCAGGATGGCTTAAAAGCTGGGGTTGATGACAAGCAGCGTGGCATCCCAGATAGCCTTTTGTGTGGTGCTTCATACTGTTAAGAGCAATATATCTACAACCCACTACATGCAGTTAATTTTTCAGTGATAAGATCTTGATGATAAACATTGTGCAATTATGAAGTACATAATTTGCTCAGCAATTTAAACATTTGTTATGGTGAGTTTTCTTTAATGATTATTTTGATATTTGTGACATCCAATCTGATTTTCTGATGGCTTTCCCTTCATTTTTTTTCCCCTTCTGATGTACTCAGGATGCCACTGATCTTTCAATTCTACAGCAGCTGACACAGGAGTTCAGGGAACTCTTGAGCCAAATTGGCATACAAGTGGAGCAGACAGAGGAAGCCAGCAGGGAGAGGGCAAGAAGTATTCAAAATGGTTTGATTGGATGGCTCAGTTACTTCGACAATCATGTTCTGTGAGTCTTGGGAAGGTCCATTTACCATTGAGTGGTTCTCTACAGCCTACCAATCACATGAGAATTACGACAGTCCTTTGAGTTTGCTGCTTTATATGAGTATTAATGTGGAATAGTAATACTTAGGCTTTATCCCTCATCTGTGCTCTACCCTGAACTCTAAATTTGATTTCACACACACTTGATCTACGACATCAGTCCTAAAATTATTATTATTATTTTATTGCTGTTATTGGATAGCCTGCTTATCAGTCCAGAGACTGCCACCGTAGCTTAAAACAGTTACCTGGAAACCTAAGAATGAAAAAAGACACTGACTGGCATCCTGTTCAGTGTTTATGAGACCACAAGCTGGATTTACAGCCTGGAAAATTTTTCAGCTCATGTTTACTGTTGTTGCACCATTGCAATGATCGCAAAGGCCCCTGCAAACCTATTTTAGAAGCCAGGCAGCAATACCAATGCAGGGTCAAAATTGGAGATGGATGTAGCTATGTTAGTGTAGCTACATTTCCCATGCAGGATCTCAGCCCATGTGTGTTAAGAATAGTCAAAGTAGAATTTTCACTCACTCTGTGAATGTACCTTATCTTGCCTTCATCATTTAAGTATTTGTTAAAACGTCTTTGAACTACCCTTCATCCTCATGGATGGCAGTACAAATACATTTAAACCAGTAAAATATAATTAAAACACTAAAAACTCCAAAAAATGTCATCTGAGAGATGTCACACATATATTATGCAGAGCTAGCCATAGGGCTAAATTTATTTGAGAGCTCATCATTCAGCCCTGCCATCCATTTTCAGCTGCTGGGCTCAGCACTGGGAACTATGAAGTTTCACAATAGAAGAGTTGTGCTGAAATCTAGAGCAGTATTATGTTCCATGCTGGTCAGCCAACTGCTTATGGGAAGTTCACAAAAGGTGTGAATGCAGTTGGAACTTCCTGCTCATGATTCCTAAGCCTGCTGCCTGTCAGGAGCACTCTGAGGCTAGAACTCCTTGCTGGTGGAAGTTAGGTTGACTCCCTGTCTTTTGACGTCCTGCAAACAAACGTGAGCTGTTTCAGTGGGTCTAATGGTTGGGTGGCTATCTTTTATTACAGTGTTTTTGATAGTATTTTTATTTTTTTTATGTTATGTAAGAGGTCAAGATTTTTTTCTTATGTAACAGATCAAGATTTTGCCTTTAATCTTTTTCTATTTTAGTGGGTCACCTTGATGGTCTTTTTTGGAAGGGTGGCTTATAACTTGACATTAAGTGGTAAATAACAACTGGAGATAATACATAGCGGTAGTGATTACCACAGTAAGTGACAGGGTTATCATCTGTACATTTCTCTGATTCTGTTGCTACAATGCTACAATGGCTCCCAAGTTTTGTAGTTAAGAAAGTGCTGTGTGAAGAGGTACTCCTTTCACCACGGACTCACCACCTCCATTAGTTTTCAGTGGGTGGCCTAGGGTTCAAATACTATGAGAAGACAGGATTACAATCCATTATCATAATTTTATACTGCTCAATCCTGTCTTCATTGCTTGCCTTTTTATGTATATAAATTAGACAGGCTCACTTAATGTAACCTGTCTTGAAAGGAAAGTTGCTCCAGCTCTCTAATCACTTGGGTTGCACTTCTGTTTATTTTTTCCAACTCTACAATATCCTTTTTTAAGCTGCATTGACCAGAACTGTATGCAGTACTGTAATCTGTAATCCTGCCATAGATGTGTTTAGAGGAATTATGATTGTTGAAGTGCTATTTTTTTATTCCTTTCTAGAAGATTGTCAAAATGTCTTAAACTTCTGACAGAAAGCTCTGCAGAAGTTGAATCTGTTGAAAGTAAACAGACACTTTCGCAGCAGGCAGCAAACCTACCAGTCCTACGTCTAGTTCCCTGAGAATCTCTGGACACATGTAGCTTCACACTCAAATATCTCACAGAGCCAAACTCACTCTAATTTGTTCTCCCTAAATTTAAGCAGCAAAACACTGTTTCTTTGCCCCCTGCCTACTAGTTCTGTTTGATTTCACATTTCAAAGAGCTAAGACCACCATCAAGTAATATTAAGATGTTTTTTGGGAAGGGAGTCAAATTCATGTTGTTCCACCAGAAGAAAATTTAAAGAAAACAATTAAGATAGCTCAAGTTCTGAACAATGTGCTCCTACAATGAGAAGACACCCTTCCCGTAACCAAGTAAGTTGCACCTGCAAAATTCCACTAGCCTGTTGGTGGTTGTAGGCTTCTTGATGCACAATGATTCCCAAGAAAATTCCTGGTAATAGTAGCTTTGATAAAAAGTGATTGGTGGGATTTGCAGAGTTTCTATAAGTTTCTTATATAGTCTGTCAGGTAAGATGTTCATACAGAATGGTTTATTCACCATTATGATATGTAATTTCCACTTTCTTTTTTTGACGTTTTAGTGGAAAAGGAAGTTATACTTTTGCAAAGGGAGCCTCTTTGCTGGAGCAAATCCTTGTGGATCTCAAAGTTTGGGAAAAGGTAAAAAGTTTCTGTACCAATCACAATGAACACTATATTAATTATTATGCAATATTTATGTATTGCCTTTTCTGTATGTAGAGTAGCTGCTTTGTAAGCTTGGCCATAGACCAACAGTCTGTAGGCAGGCTTCCTGGCTCATGATAGAATATTACACTTCTGTAGGATTTCAAGTGGCTTCCCATTCAGTCCTTGATTGAGTTTGTATCTGATTTATATTTAACAGTGCTACATCATCAATTGTTCCTGGCTAGAGCTGAGAGCAGTTGCTGTTACAAGCTGCAGTCCTGTTGGTGTACTATGCTAACAGTTGTATTCACTTATTTCAGTGTGCATCTTCCAACTCTGAGCAACCTATTTCTCCAGTGCCTTACTTCCTTCACAAAGAAGTAAGGAACTGCATCTGTAGCCCTTTTTGCTCCTGATGCCACTGTCTCATGGCACTAACTATCTATGCTGGTGGGACTGCATGCTCCTGTGAGGCAAGAAGCTGTGTTGCTGTTAGCAGTGCTGCTGGAAGGGTCTCCCATATCAGGCTTTTGCTGAGGAGCCAGACTAACTGTGCCAAATGGCTACTGGGCTTTGACACATTTGAAACGCCTCAGAAACAACAGCAGTGGCACCACAGCTAGCACTAGTTAGTACTGCTGAGAAGGAGGCACTGATAAACCACTTATGAATGCCTTTTGTCAAGAAAATCATATTATGAGACAATTCAAAATGAAGCAAGAGATAGTGCCAGAAGATTGCACTCACAGTCAGAAGACACTCCCCTAGGTACTGGGGAAGAGCAGAGGACAGGTACAAGTAACACTGTGTCTAATGATGCAGCTGAACTCAAGCCAGAAGGTCGTTCAGCTACTGACATGCTCAGCAATAAAGGAAATCTGAAGCTGCCCAACACATTATAGGAACATGGAATGTGAGAAGCATAAATCATGGGAAATAAAAAATGGAATGTATAAGTGTTACAATACATGGGGTGAGTGAGCTAAAATGAACAGGACTGGGACATTTTCAGTCAGTGTTTTATTCAGGAAATGAAAATCTAAGAAGAAATACAGTACAATTAATATTGAGAAGGGATGTAGCAAAAACATTCAAAGCATAGAATACAAAGTCTGACCAAATATATCAAGAAGTTTTCAGAAAGAATTCATCACTATAACCTTAATCCAAGTTTGTGCTCTAACTACAGAGGCAGAAGAGGCAGAAATGCTTTGAGCAGGACAACTATTTTGATGGCTGAACGATCACTAGAGGAGGGGAGAGGACCTACTGGTCGCATCAAGCCTCATTGCATGAACAAGCTGTTCCAAAAGCCTTTCTCTACAAACAGATTGATTACAATTAACAAAGAGAACTTTATTTAGAGAGGCTTTCTTAATGAATATGCATTTGTAACTTCTGCAATTCAACTTCCCTACAAGACCAAGGACTTGTGAGTAGCTGGCTTGGAGGTTCTAAAGGGGAAAGGGAGTTCTTCTTTCCTTTGTCTCGCTTTAAATAGCAAAGAACAAAACCTGGGACTATATTTTAAATTGAATTACTGAGCAGTTTATTAACTTCTAATTTTTTGCCCCAGAGTTCTGTTTCTACATGCTAGAATGCAGTAAACAGCCCCTCCACTGAGAATAATGAGCAGAGAGCGCCATCTGGTCACCAAAAGAAGCTACAACAACTGAATTAAAATAAGACTTTTTCATTTTTTCTTCTCCTTTTCTATGGGAATGTCTTTGAAAACAGCTTTTTCTACTCTTTTCTGATGAATTGGGAGTACAGTGAACACTAGACCTAAAGGAAAAGTGCCTGATCAACCAGAAGATGCATCTGTAACTTCTGCAATTTAACTTCCTTGCAAGACCAAGGACTTGTGAGTAGCTGGCTTGGACTTTTTAAAGAGGGGAGTTCTTTTTTCCTTCCTCTTGCTTTTAATGCTATTGCCTGGGACTACATTTTAAATTGAATTACTGAAGAGTTTGATAACTTTGACTTTTCACCTTTTGCCTAAGAGACATCATTTGTATTAAGAAAGTAGTTCTATTTATCTTAAGAGAAGATAATACCAAGGATTGTTTTGAGAACATAGCCGAAGCAACTCTACCTGTTTCAAGGCACAGCATCTCCACTGAGAATAATGAACAGAGAGCATTATCTGGTAACCAGGAATCTACAGCAGCTGAATGTAATTAAAATAGATTTTTTATTCTCTTTTTGCTTTTCTTCCTCCTTTCTATGGGGATGTTTTTAAAAATGGCTTTTTCTCCCTTTTTTATGGATTGGAAATACAGTGAACACTAGGTCTAAAGGAAAAGTGCCTGATAGAGAAGAAAGAATATATATCTTTGGATAGACAAGGTTTCAGAGATGGCACAAAAATATACAGAACTCCAGTCTCTAAAGATGCATTTCATGGTCAGGATGTGGAGTCTGAGTAGGAGACTGTGGCTGAGGAACAGGCAGCTCTACCTGTTGAAGAGCAGCCTCAGGAGGAGCAGCTGATTGGCTCTCAAGGCCATGGAGGTGGAGCAGGAAGCAGAGAGTGATCAACAAGTCTGAAGCTCCTTGCCAGGCAGCAAAGGAGGTGCTTTGATTAGGGCCAGCTGGCACCAATCCATTTAATATCTGGCATAGCCTAAGACTATCATTGGAAACAACTTGTCTACTTCCTGGTCAGCATTTTTGCTTCTGGACTTTTGCATTTTGGACCTCTGCCTTGCTGGATTCTTTGATCATGGATTGTTTGCTCATTTCACCTGAACCTCGACTGGCTGACAGCACTTTCATCAACTGCTTCCGTTTGGATTCATACAGGCAAGCACACTTTCTAAGCTCTGTTGATTTATTGCTCTGCTTGAACTCTCTTCAAACTTTCAGTAAAATCCTCTCTTGACTGTGTGCTGTGCTGTGATTCACAACAATACAGATATCCCAGATGGGAATAAGGACAGATCAAATGGGAAGGGATATGATTGCAGAATTTGAAAAGGAATTTAGAAACTAAATTGAGAGAGATGAATTCTGAGATGAAAGAGATAAAGCAGATTGTAACACAGATAGCAGGGGACATGAATCAGATTAAGGAAAAGATTCCTTTCTTTGAAGAAAAAAATCAGAAAGCCTGGAATCTAGAACAGCAACATTGGAAAGTGTTGGGAGTGGCAACCTTTGCATGCCTAATTAACTGACTAGTTTGTTTGCATGCCTATTGTAAGCATAGAGAGATAGCCTAGAGAGAACTTCCTGTTTGTTGGTTAACACCTCTTCCTCTAGCACGTACACATTCTTTGTTCTTTAAAAAGGTTCTCTTGCCATTTACTCCCCGTTTTTTGCCTTCGCCTTTTGACCTGAAAACATGTGAGTGCTTAATTTTCTTCCTACCTTCTTCAAGAATTGAACCTGTGTAGACCATGCACAAGATTTTGTGAGTAAACTCCTTTATATTTTAACCAAACTGTTTTTGTGTTTATTTTGAGCTAGATTAAGTGTGTTTGGGGTGGAGTTACAGAAGTGGGACTGGTGATCTGTTCAACTTCCATTTTTGTGCAATTACTAAAATACTCTGCTGATTGAGAGTCTCATTACCAAGGTCTCTCAATATTCAATTTTTTTTCCAATTTCCCCAACAGGTTATGGGCCCAGAACAGAACAGTTACCAGATTTTTCAGGTTTTAGTTATTTTTTGCTTTGTGTCTTTCTTGTGAAAGTGGCTGTTTCCCCCCCTTCCCCCATATTTGAAAACACACATCTAGCTAGAGAATTTTTACCTTTTACCTTTTTGGGAGCTAGTTTCTCTTTTTGTTGGAATTGCTAACTAAAACAAAAATGCTGCATGCAGATTTAGACCTAGCTTCCAAACCCAGACTTGTGCGACTCACCAATGAGAGCTATACAGAATGGAGACAAAAATTAAATTTAACCTTTAATAACCATAATGTTCTTGATGCAATTGAAAAAGAAAAACCAAGTGGTGAAGCTGCAGAACAATGGTTGAGAAAAGATGCCACAACACAGTACCTAATTGGTAATGCATTGGAGGCCAATCAGCTACTGTATGTGAGAGATTGTACCACTGCAAAGGGAATGCTAGCCAAACTTAAAGAAGTTTATGGTCTTTCATATGAAAAGTCTCAGTCAATTTGGATGAGGGAACTTGTACAACTTCGCCTTCATACTAAAGCAGGCTGTGAAGCTTATATTAGCAAACTGATTATAATTTTTGATAAGTTGAATTCCTGTGGATTCCAGTTTTCTGATAGACAAAAGGTTTGTTTCCTGACTGGAACTCTGGGATCAGAGTTCAATCCCTTCATCTCTCTCTTACAAAACTTAAAAGGGCTAACCTTTAATGAAGCTTTGTCTAAACTACGAGAAGAATGCATTGACCAAGGGGCCTCCCCTTTTGATCATACACAGAGACCAAGTGGATCAAATTACCTGGCCACTAAGAAGGGCAGACCCAAAGCTCTGCCTAGGGGCCAATCAGAGCTCAGTTGCTATAACTGCAACAAGAAGGGTCACATTGCAAGAAATGGTACCCTTTCCAAAAGGCCCACAGCCAATGGTAGCTCTCCAACTAAGAAATTTACAAGACAAAGGCGAACCAAGGTGAACCAAGCAAACAGTCTTACAGAGGAAGTAATCTTCTTTTAATGGGACAGACTCTGGCAGTTAATGACTACAAGCAGAAAAAGAATTGTTGGATTATAGATTCTGGCTGTACCAATCACAACACATTATCTGATGCTTATTTTGATAAAATGGATCCAGATACAACAGGAAAAATTCAAGCTGCAAATGGTGAATCCATGCAGATCCTGGGATCAGGAAGCTGCACTTTAAACTGTCTATTGCCTAATCGCAAAATTGCCCAGAATGTAGCAAGTAATGTCTTGTTTGTTCCTGAATTACACTGCAACATGCTCCGTGTGTCTGCTTTAGATAAGAAAGGATTTGAAATACTTTTCAAACGAGGAAAATGCACAGTTACCAAAGATAATGTCCTTTTTGCAGAAGCATTTGAGAATAAAATGCTTGGTGTCTATGAGTTACATCTTTCAGCTCAACAAGCTAATGTTGCTAGAGCACAGATGAATGAGGACAGCCTTGATCTATGGCACAGATGTCTCGGACATTGCAATCCAAAGGCTACAGAACCAGAGCTTGGCTACAGGAACCAAGGTGAATCAACAATACAGCGAGAGCAGTACCAGGTGCGTAACTTGTGTTGAACAAAAGTCAGTCAGACCCTCATTTCATCCAAGGACTGAAAAAAGAACCACTAAGGTACTGGATCTCATTCACAGTGATTTGTGTGGTCCATTTAATGTTCCTTCACTTGGTGGAAACAGATATGCTTTAATCTTTGTGGATGATTTTTCAAGGTATTGTGTTACTTATCTTCTGAAAGAGAAGAGTCAAGCCCAAGAAGTATGTTGTCATGGTGAGAACCAAGTTTGAGATGACACCTAAAGTTATCCAGACAGATGGTGCTGGTGAGTACATTTCACATCGCACACAAGCTTTCCTGGAAGAGCATGGCATTTTGCACAGGAGGAGTATTCCTTACACTCCTGAGCAGAATGGGATTGTTGAAAGGAAACTGAGGTCTCTCCTGGAGATGACAAAGTGCATGCTGGCAGATGCTCATCTTCCCAGTAAATTTTGGGGTGATGCCCTTATGACTGCAACGTATCTCCAGAATAGATTGCCAACAAAAGGCATCACACGAACACCATTTCAACTATGGCATGGCAGAGTACCAGACATGAAACACATTAGAACCTTTGGAAGTATTGCATATTCATACATACCACAACAGAAGCAACACAAATGAGGTGCAAGAGCAGAGCAGACTATTCTAATTAGCTATGCTCCTGGAAGCAAAGGCTATAGAGTAATGAACTTAAAGACTGGTGAAGTTGCTGCTAGGTGTGTAGTTTACTTTAATGAACAAAGAAGTTGGTAAAAGAGGAACTGTCATAGACTTTCCAGATGAACGAGAGACTATCTTAGAATCACTGGAAGAAGAAGAGCAAAATGTTGAACCTCTCTTAGAAGTGCAAATGTTGTCTTCATCTGAAATACCACAAGCAGCTACACAACCTGATTCTGAACAAAGGACTGAGATATATGCTGCAGAAAGCGAACTAAAGGCAGAGAGCAGTACACTAAGAGAAGGGGATGCAGATGGCTCTGACCTGAGCACTGGACCGGAGGATGCTGCAGAGACAGAACAGGTTCCCAGACACTCAACGCAACCCAACAAAGGTGTACCAGCTCCACGCTTGTCCTACCTCGCAACATCAGCGTTACCAAATGAACCATCAAGCTTTGAAGAAATTGAACAGATGCCTGTAACTGAGGCAGCTCAGTGGAGAAAAGCAGCACCAGAAGAAATAGATGCACTGCATAAGAATAGAACATGGACACTTACTGAACTTCCACCAGGAAAGAAAGCCATAGGATCCAGATGGGTCTTCCAGCTGAAACTGGATGCACAAGGAAAGGTGGAATGCTACAAAGTAAGACTAGTTGCACAAGGCTTCTCACAGAAATTTGGAATAGACTTTGATGAGACATTTGCGCCTGTTGTCAAACACAGTACCATAAGACTGCTTCTCAGTCTAGCTGCTTCCAAACAAATGGATGTCAGACACCTTGATGTGAAAACTGCTTTCTTGCATGGAGAAATAACAGAGGAACTGTACATGCAACAACTTGCCGGTTTTGTAGACCAGAAGCAACCACATCTGGTTTGCAAACTGAACAAGGGTTTGTATGGACTTAAACAGGCTACTAGAGCTTGGAATGAGAAACTAGACACAATGTTGAAACAATTAGGCTTTAAGCAAGGAGAAGCAGATCAGTGTCTATACACCAGAACCAAAAAAGGTTATTCAACCTTTATCCTGACCTATGTTGATGATTTGATTATAGCCACCAACAGAAATAAAGACTACTCAGAAGTTGTACATCACTTGAACAAAGAAGTGGAATTGAAAGAGTTAGGAGATGCAAGATACTATTTGGGCATGGAGATTCAAAGAGAACAAGATGGATCTTTTCTACTAAATCAAAAACAAAAGATTACTGAACTTTTAGAAAGCTTAGGACTCCAAGATGCCTATACTGTAGCAACGCCCATGACCACAGATTTTCTTAAAAGTACGGAAGGAAGTGATGCTTTACCAGATAATAGTCTCTACAGAACAGCAATACTCCTGTACCTGTCTACTAACACAAGATCTGATATTGCATCTGCTGTAGGGATTCTGAGCAGGAAAGTTAGCTCACCCACAAAGAAAGATTGGACTGGAGTAAAAAGAATAGCTAGATACTTAAAAGGGACTATCAACTTTAAATTGAAACTACCAGCTAGTAGTAATCCAAAGTTAGTATGCTACACTGATGCAGATTGGGCGGGTGATACTGCAGATTATCACTCAGTCAGTGGTTTCCTATTTTTGTATGGAGATGGCCCTATTTCATGGGGCAGCCACAAGCAGATTGTGGTGGCTCTATCCTCTATAGAAGCAGAGTATATTTCAGCATCAGAAGCATGTAGAGAATTACTATGGCTTGATCAATTGTTGTCTGATTTTGGAATAAATGAAGAAAAACCAATTCAAGTTATGGAATACAACCAGAGCTGTATTATACTTTCTCAAACAGAGAAGATGACACCACACAGCAAGCACATAGGAACAAGATACCACAAAGTACGTGAGCTCACAGAGAATGGAATGATCAAAATGATCTACTGTCCAACCATTGAGATGGTAGCTGATATCCTGACCAAACCTCTACCAAGAAACGGCTTTGGGAACCTGCGAGTCAAGATGGGACTTCAAGGGTACATGCACAGTTGAGAAGGGGTGTTGGGAGTGGCAACCTTTGCATGCCTAATTAACTGGTTAGTTTGTTTGCATGCCTATTGTAAGCATAGAGAGATAGCCTAGAGAGAACTTCCTGTTTGTTGGTTAATACCTCTTCCTCCAGCACGTACACATTCTTTGTTCTTTAAAAAGGTTCTCTTGCCATTTACTCCCCCCTTTTTTGCTTTTGCCTTTGACCTGAAAGCATGTGAGTGCTTAGTTTTCTTCCTATCTTTTTCAAGAATTGAACCTGTGTAGACCATGCACAAGATTTTGTGAGTAAACTGCTTTATATTTTAACCAAACTGTTTTTGTGTTTATTTTGAGCTAGATTAAGTGTGTTTGGGGTGGAGTTACAGAAGTGGGACTGGTGATCTGTTCAACTTCCATTTTTGTGCAATTACTAAAATACGCTGCTGATTGAGAGTCTCATTATCAAGGTCTCTCAATATTCAATTTTTTTTTTCAATTTCACCAACAGAAAGAGGGTAAGAACAAGACTTGGCTACTTTGATGGTGATTGAACAATGAGAGAAAGAGAATTGTCTATGTTTTAGAGAGGTTCCTGGACAAGAGAATGAAAATATTCAGAAATTTATGGTGGAAGTTATTGCAAATTTGTTGGAAAAGCAGGAAAGGGAAGTAGAAGTTGCTTTTATAGAATTTCTTCCAGAGTTGCTAAGCAGAGAAAATTGCCAAGAGATGTGATTGTATGTTTTGTTTAAAAATATTAGAGATGAAGTGTTGCAATGCCATTTTGATAATAGATTGATGATTGAGGGAGTCATGGTGGTTGTATTTAGGGAGATTTCAACAAGGATTTTGTGCAAAAGAAGGGGGGTGTTCTTTCCTGACAGACAAGTTGAGACAAACAAGATTCCATTTAGATGGGAATGCCTGGTGGGAGTGTTTTTTAACTTCATGCAGAGGAGATTTCTCATGGAAACACGACAAAGAGCCAAAGAATTTGTAAAGAAATATAAAAAAGATTTGGAGCAGCCCATGGTACAAATTCCAAGACAAGGATAAAGTTTGGTGGGAGTTTGGTGGGACAGGACAAAATCAGAGACATAATAGGAATGGACTATACCAAATTTTCTTCTTGAAATGTGTCATGCCCCCGTCTCAGGACCCAGATAGGACCCTTCCCAACCTCCACAACACAGAGACATGAGAGGGACAATACTTACTGCAGCCAGTGTAGGTGGAAAATGGAGAGCCCAGGTGTCTTGGAGCGTTTATATAATAAAGACTTATTAATTAGGAAAACAACTGTAGAAGACCCTAAGCCTATATAAAGAGGGACCAGAATGGGAGGAAGCTGTTGCAGGCAACCGTTCCTGTTGGTGGAAGCATCTCAGATTATATTCAGATTCCTTGCTTGTGGTCCTAGAAACCTTGCTCTTCACCTTGTACACTTATTTATTTGGATGCAGCATTTGGTAATTCAAACTGGAATTTTTTTGTTTGACATTTTGGAGAAGAGAAATTGTGGAGTTAGCTTAACCACATGGATCAAGGCAATATAAAGCGTGCAGCAAACTAAGATTTTAATTAAAACCATGTGAAATTCAAAAAGGAACAAGACAAGGTTGGCCACTTTCACCTTTACTATTCATGATAAGATGAAAGAGTAACAGGTATAAAAATTAAAAGGAAATGTTATACATGGTGAGAGAATTTACTGATGATTAATGTTTATTTTAGAAGATTCCATTGAAGACATGGAAGTACTGCTTGAGAAATTAAAAGAACTTGATGACGTGGCAGGGTTTAAGATGAACAAGCAAAAAATGATGTTGAAAATTATGAGAAAAGAAGGTCGAGTGCAGTTGATGGAGAAGTCAGGATTTGAAAATTTTTAAAAAATGAATATATTTGAATATTACTGTGACAAACACGAATTTTATATTGTTTAAAAATAACTATATTAAAACATGGAATGAAGTTAAACATGACTTGAAAAGATGCCCAAAACTTATCTTTACTGGGAAGAATTTGTGTGATAAAAGTGAATATTCTTCCGAGAATGCTATTTTGTTTCAGACCATACCAATTTTGATGAAGGTTTTGTTTAAACAATGGCATAGAGACATATCGAAATTTATACAGCAAGGTTAGAAACCTAGAGTAAAATATGAAATTTTACAAGTTTCTAAACAAAGAGGGAGATTAGGATTGCCAGACTCAAAACTGTTTTTGTTTTTGCATGCTGTTTATTCTGACCCTAAGAAATTACTGGATCTAGAAGACCTTGAATTGAAGTTTGGGTTGTATGGGTATTTATAGTATGATAAAGCTAAAGTGAACACACAGTTTAATTATCATTATGTAAGAAAAGTTTTTCTAGGAATGTGGAATAGATATAAATTAAGACTGTGCCCTAAAATATACATATGGATGTCATTACAAGATGCTTTCTGTAAAAAGAAGCTAACAATGCAAGAAAAGTGGGTGGCATATCCTGATTTGTTGGAACATGATCAAGAATATTGTAGAATTAAAATTAATTGAAGAGCTAACTTTCAAAGTATACTCTTTTCAGTGGGTTTTCATATAAACATATAATGGAGAGATATAAAATGGATAAAAATTTATGATTTTTCCCTTGACTACTGTTGCTCTCTTGGTAAACCCAGTCCCGGGGTCTACAACTTTGATATAAAATTAATCTAACCCACCAGAGAGGTAACTCAAATGTGCACGTAGGCAATAACGGTCGTATGATCGAATGAACCAGATCAGGCCAGTAGAATTCCCAGTCACAACAACAGGAGACCTCATGTTGTGATAACCCATGGTGGACAAAAGGTCCTTAACCTTTAAGGAGCCCACTTGAAGGGAGTAAAAGTGTTCCCGGAAAACTGGGCACTGGAAGCAATAAAACCTTATCAACCCCATCTCCAGAAACTCATACCACAGCCTCAAAATGGAGGAAGATCCTGTTATTTAGATGGCACTTTGTTGTCTTCTGAGAAATGCCAGGTGAGGAGTTGTTTTTCTCATTCTGTCCCTGTTTGTGTTCCCCGGGAAAGGATTTGCCTTCAAAGTAATTTTTTTCTACAAATAGTCCCTGTTTTTTGGGCTAGTTAGGCAGGAGAGATTGAGGCAAGGAGAGGAAGGTGATGCAATTATGATGCCTCCCGGTCATACCAACTGACCCCCTCCCAACAGCTACACATCTCTTCAGCGTCTCTTTGCTGAGTTGCTGCTGTTATTATTTGTGTGCTTTCAAGTCATTTCCTTATGTGACCTTAAAGCAGGGCTTTCCAAATGGTGTGTCGTGACACAATAGTGTGTCACCTGAAGTGTGTAGATGTGTTGCCTACAATCTTGGAAATGTATGTTATTATTTATAAATTATATTTTTAAAAATATATAAAAGGTTTTCATGAGATACATTGTATCCCCATACATTTTGTTATTACAATTTATGTCTGTATCTCTTATAAGGGGTTAGTTTAACCTCCAATTTGCTTGTAAAGCTGAAATTACTGTGTTGTGAAATGATGCATGTTGAAAAAGTATGTCACCAACATGAAAAGTTGGGAAAGCTCTGCCTTAACGCAACCGTATCATGAGATTTACTGGGGGCTGAGAGTGTGTGACACACCCAAGATCACCCAGTGGGTTTCCATGGCCAAGCGAGAATCAAACCCTGGTCTCCAGGGTCATAATCCAATGTTCAAACCACTACACCAAGCTGGCTCAGCTTGCATTAGTAGAAGTATAGTTTCCAAGTTGAAGGAAATCATAATCCAACTATATTCTGCAATAGTCAGACTTCATCTGGAATACTGCATTCAGTTCCGGGCACCTGATTTTAAAAAGGATATAGATGAGTTGGAACAGGTTCAGAAAAGGGCAACAAGGATGATAAATATGAGAACAAAAAATATGAAGAAAGGTTGAAGGACTTGGGCACGTTCAGCTTAGTGAAGAGAAGACTGAGGGGTGACATGGTTGCACTTTTTAAAAACTCAAGGACTCTCACAGAGGGGGCAGGCCTGTTCTCTGCTGCCTCAGAGGGTAGGATCAGGTCTAATGGTTTGAAGTTACAGGAAAATAGATTTCAATTGAACATTAGGTGGAACTTCTTGACAGTAAGAGTGGTTTGACAATGGAATCAGTTGCCTAGAGAGGTGGCCAGGTCTGTTTCTCAGGATGTCTTTAAAAAAAAGGTGGCTAGCTGCCTGCTGGGGATGCTTTAGCTGGAGATCCTTCACTGAGCAGGAGGTTGGACTAGATGGGCCATGTCAGCTCTTCCAACTCCATGATTCTGTGACTCTATGGAAGACCACATTACAGCTGGCTAGACTCAATCAAAGATGCCATGGCCCTGAGTTTGCAAGACCTGAGCAGCTTGAGAATGTGGCTGTTGATAATAGAACAGGTTGAAGGTCTCTCTTTCACAGGTTGCTATAAGTTGAAAATGACTTGATGCAGTTAACAACAACAACAAGGCACTGCCTAGGCCAGAATAGTTACACCAGCATAATATAACAACAGGTTTCTGGCCTTGGACTACAGATTCAGCACCTTGGATTCTAGGAAGTGTAGTCCAGAAAATTAACTTTTTCTAGCTCTGTTCCTTACTTTCACAGGACTTAGTGAGGATGAAGCAGGTGTAAGGGGGCAATTGAACGTGAGGAAAGCAGTTGAGGTATAGCCTATTTAAATTTTTCTCCTCAAATTTTTTTCTCAAACAAAACTAAGCCAGGCCCTTAGTTGCTTTCTCATTTCTGTAAGAAGACATTGGCTCTATTACCTTTTACTTTTGTGTGGTAAAAAGCAGCTTGGAAAAGGCATAGCAATGTACAGTGGGCAAATATCCCACAGAGAAAAGACAGAGAAAAACACATTTGTGTACTCACAAATACACACACACACACATCTAATTTGGTTCTAAGATTTTTGGGCTGTAAGTGAGTAGATGAGCTGTAAAGATTCAGTCTTTGGCAAAGTTTTCAGGAGACTACAGTGTGTCTGTCTGTCTGTTTGTTTGTTTCAGGTACTGACTGAGGAGTTGGCACTGTATGGAGGGGATATGCTTCTAGTGAGAGAGGAGCCCCTCAATACAGCTGCCAATCTGCAAAAGCAGTGGGTAGACTTGGGACTTGCTGTGCTTGGCCGCCACAAAGATCTCCATGGCAAGATGCCGCCTGAGTTGAAAATGCTGGAGGAAATCAACAGAAGCTCCAGCACTCTCTGTGAACAGTATCGCAGAAGGATAGGCGGGGAGAATGGTGAGAAATTGTTGGGCTCGCCTTAAAAGACTTCCTTGGGTAGAGGAAGAGTCTAGCAGAACAACTGAAAAAAGCTTTGATATGATATGGTATGACTTTTTAAGAGAGAAGTTCTAAATATTTTGGAAGCAAGGCCCAGAGTATCATATATACTTGTGTGCAAGTCAACCTCGTGTACAAGTTGAGGGTAGGTTTTGGGGCAAAATTATGGATTTTGATATGACTCGTGGATAAATTGAGGGTCATTCAGTGGAGAGGGGAAAGTGCCTGCACGACCTCAGGAGGCGAGCTGCCCCTGTCCTGCCCCTGTTGCCATTTTCCTGCAGAGGCATTCAAAAAGGCTTTTTCCCACTCTACTCAGAGAAGGGGATGGTTCCTTTTTTAATAAAAGTTAAGGTACAGTATTAACTCATATATATATATATATATATATATATATATATATATTCACTCCTCTGAATAGAGTGGCAAAAGACAAGAGCTTAATCCATCCTAGGAGAAGAATCTAAAAGAAGTATAGATTCCTTTTACTCTCTCTGCTGTGGTGCTGTTCTAGCCTTTTTGAACGCCTGGGTGGGAAAGTGGTCCTTCCTCTCAAAGGAGAACTGAAACAATAGAGGGAGTCAGTGCTTCTTTTAGGTTCTCCTGAGATGGACTAAGCCACTCAACTCAAAGGAGGGGATGGTTCCCTTTTCAGTAAGAATTAAGGTGCAGTACTTACTTTGACCAGTGGATGAGTTGACCCATACTTTTTGGGTTGTTTTTTGACTAAAATTTTTAGACATATACATGAGTATATACAGCATGCATACAGCAAAATTAAGTGGTATTGTTATTTTATTCATTTATATACCTCTTTTCTTCCAATAATGGGACTCAAGGTGGCTAATGACATATTTAAAGCAATGCAAATTAAAAACAATACAAAACATTCATAAAAGTAAAAATACAAGCTTTAAAAATAATTAAACAATTTGTGAAATTAAAAACATTACACATTAAAAATACTAAGAAGTGTACAAACCTTAGAAACAGAACTGCACGGCATTAAAACCCCAAGCCTAGTCAGTTTGTAAAAGCCTGATGGCACACGAATAAGTTTTGACCTGCTGATGGAATCAAAGCAACGATGGAGCCATTCTGGCTTCTCTAGGGAGGGAGTTCCCAAGTCTGGGAGCAGCCACTCAGAAGGCCCTCTCCCTTGTCCCCACCAAATGAGCCTGAGAGGGTGGTAGGGCATAGAGAAGGGCCTCTCTGGATGATCTTAGAGTTCTTCTGGGCTTATGAAGGAAGATATGGTCCTTCAAATAACTTGGACCCAAGTCATATAGGGCTTTATACGTCAAAACTAGCATTTCAAATTGTGCCCAGGAATGCACTGGCAGCCAGTAGAGTTGTTGCAACAAGGAAATTGTGTGCTTCCTGTAATCAACTTCAGTTAACAACCTGACTGAAGCCATTTGGGCTAACTGAAGTTTCTGAGTACTTTTCAAAGGCAGCCACACATAGAGTGCATGACAATAATCCAAATGGGATGTAACCAATGCATGTACCATAGTGGCCAGATCTCACTTGTCTATGAATGGGTGGAGTTGGTGTGTAAGCTTCAGCTAAACAAAAGCACTCCTGGTCACTGCTGAAACCTGGGCCTCCAGACTCAGAGGTGAATCCCCTGCATTTTCAAGGGGAATTGTAATCCCATATAACATAGGCTGAATCCCTATGCTCAGATCTATATTTTGCTGACCAGAAGTACCTCTGTCTTTTCTGGATTAAACTTCAATTTGTTGACCTTATCCAATCCATTACAGTTGTCAGGCACTTGTTTAGCACAGCAACAGCTTCCTTGGAAATAGGTGGAAAGGAGTAATTGAGCTGAGTATCATCAGCATACCGGTGACACTTGACACTAAAACTCCAGATAACCTCTCCCAGCAGTTTAACATAAAAGTTAAATAGCATAGGGAACAAGACTTAACCCTGAGGGACTCTACAGGCCAATGGCCAAGGAGTTGAACAGGAATCTCCCAGCACCATCCTCTGAGAGTGTCCCTCTAAGAAAGGACAGAGCCAGTGTAGGACAAGTTCCATCCCTGCAAGGTGACTCAGAAGGATATCATGATCAATGGTATCTAAAGCCCCTGAGAGAAGTGGTGGAGCTTGGAGTGTGTGGAGGGGGGGCGGGAGAGTGGTGTGGCTATGGCATGAGGGGCATGGCCACTATGCGCAGGGGCATGGCGAGGGCGCATGGTGGCACGGCTATGGGCTGGGACGCCCCAGAAACATTGCTACCCAGGGCAAATCACCTCCCCCCACCCCCACATCCCTCTGCAACTGCCTGAGAGGTTCAGCAGAACCAAAAGGGGCACATTCCTCTTGTCCAGTTCCCTGTGTAGGTTATCCAGTAAGGCAACCAAAGCTGTCTCTGACCCATAACCAGGTTTTAAAACAGACCTGAAATGGATGTAGATAATCTATCTCATCCAGGAAACCCTTGAGTTAAGAATCCAGGATACACTATAGTACCTTGGCCAAAAATGGAAGTGTAGAGATTGGCTTATAGTTATCTAGGATCCAGGGAAGGTTTTTTCAGAAGAAGTCTCACCACAGCTTCTTTCAGGAATGTTGGGACCCTGCCTTGTAATGAGGCATTAATCCTGTCCCTTATCTACTCAGCCAGTCTCCCTCTGGCCTGTTTAATTAGCCAGGAAGGGCAAGGACCTAGTACACATATGGGGACTCTCACTTCTCCAAGAATCTTGTCCACATTCTCAAGCTGCACAAATTGACAAGTATTCCATCAATATTGGACAAGGAAGAATTAAGGTTACATCCACTAGAACTGTATCAACTCTGGCATCTTAAGTCAGAGCGAATGAGGAATTTCGCCTGTGAAATAATGGGCAAATTCTTTGCAGCAGGCTGGTGAGTGGCTTACATTCTCCTTAGAGCCAGATTGTAACAGTTCTTTGAAAATTTGAAAAAGCTATGCTGAATGGTTCTGTGTGACTGCAATAGTGTTAGCCAAGAAAGGCTTTTTTGCTACCTTTATTGCACTGCCATAGGCCTTCAAATAGACTTTACCCTGTTTTCAGTCAGACTCGGTCTGCCACTGTCACTCTAGTCTCTATCTTGTTTGTTTCATTGCTGTGAGCTCCTTAGAAAACCAGGGCACTGGTTTAGCTCCATCCCATGACAAGGGATGCTTAGGAGCAATCATGTCTACCGTCCTGGTCATTTTCCCATTCCAGAGATCAACTGGAGCTTCAACAGGTTCACTTGCCAGTGCAGCTGGAAACTTTTCATGAGCCACATCAAGAATCCATCCAGATCCATAGGCCTCCTGGAGTGGATGATCTTGATGGGTTTTCCACCCCTGCAGAGGCTCTGAGTTTCAGAGGTCCAAATCTGACCAAGAAGTGACCTGTTCATGACAGCAGAACAGTACAAACCTCCTTTATTCCCAGATTGCCATCATCTCCCCCTCTCTCCAATATAGAAGACAAGGTCTAGTGGGTGCCCAGCAATGTGAGCAGGGACAGATACCAGTTAGGACAGACCTATGTTGTCATGGCAGACATGAAGCCCTGAGCCACTCCCAGCAAGGTAGCCTCAGCATGGATGTCGAATCCCTCAGCATCACAAACTGTGGAGACTCCACCACCACCTCCAAGACCATCACAGCTCAGAAAGGGAGACTAAAGAGCAGCAGGCTGGGTGGTTCACCAACAGAATCCCTAATCTGTCCCAGCTACCCATCTTTAAATCAACACTCTCAAACCCTGAAGACTGAAGGATAGAGCACCTGGTCAGGGGAATATTATCCTGACAGAAGTCTATCCTCCCAAGTCTTGCCTGCTGCAGTACATAGAATTCTGGTGGGCAAAACTGAGAGAGATTAACCTCTCCAGCCTCATCCAACTAGGTCTCTGTAATACATGCCAGGTCAACATGTTCATCCAGGATCAAGTCCTGCATGGCAGGTATTTTACCATTCAGGTGACCTGGCATTAAGCAGCAGCATTTTCAGCTAATGGGGATTGCTGCCATGTATATCCAGATCATTTGAAATGGGAAATGGTTTGGGGCCAACTAACACCCTATTGTAAACTCAAGCTCCAAGCCAGTGTGACTATCTCCCATTTCTGTACCCTGTATAACTTGAATGACTGCTCCCTGAGTACCATTGCCTCCCTCCCTTTGTTGGCAACATATCTCCCCTCCCCACAAAAATAGTCAGATGTCTATTCTGACAAAGCAATGTCTGTAAGCAGGTGGGGTTTTCTTTCCTGCAAAGCAGCAGGTATACAGCCCCTCACCTTCATATCTCCCCAAAAGAACGACCCTGCTGGTGGCAAACCTGTCCCCACTTATATTCCCCAGCCCACGGAGCTAACTCAATCCAACTGGGAAACCTGCTGGAGACTATTGGCTTGGCCTAAGTCCTGCAAAAAGGCAATTCACTTTACTGTGATGCAAGAGTCCCAGAGGGAAGGACAATTATAGGTGGCAGGGAGATCGTAAAGCCTTTTCTGAAGCACTTTTGACAGCAAGTGAGAATAAGATTTGGCTCAGCTCACTTTCTAAAATGAATAATCAAATGATCAAAATAGGATAGGATGGGATGCTCCTGAATTTTCATTGCTACTGGTGGAATAAACTTGCGTATACCATGGATTAAAACTTTTAAAAGCATGTTTTCTTTGGAGTCAAATATATTCTTCACATGCATAATAGCAAAAGAAATTGTAACTTTGTATGCAACACAATTGAGTTGTGCTATGCTTTAGATCAAACTGATTTTTAGAGAAATTGTCAGGGAGGAACCACACCCTAATGTTTAGGCTCAGGAGCTGGCAGTAGCGTGAAGTGGCCCTCAGATGTTGACAGAAAAAAAACAAAAATCAAAACTGTGTATCTAATGGGCACCATGTCTTCATAAAGTACTAATGATGCTCTACATTTCTATGATTTTATGATTCTATGTTATTTCATTTTAATGCCTTATATGTTGTTACTGACTTTTAAATAAATGACAGGGAATGGTAACTTGCAACTCATTGTAACTTCTAAAAATTCTGAATCTGCCTGTTGCTGGATATTCAGTATGTTTACCCTTGTTTTGAGATGTTATTTGCCAGCTGTTTTTGTTCTGCTACCTCATTTTTTGTTTTATATTTTTTGTGTTCTTCAGGGTCTGCCAGGATTTTAACAAGTTTACTTCACAGTTTGGAGGACTGGACATTTAAGCTGCTAGCTGGCAAACAGAAGTGTGGAATGCATGAAGTTGATTGGATAAAATTTTTCCAAAATGTTTCTGAATGGCTGGTCCAGATAGATGAACTGTTAAAATTGGTTGGTATCAGTGACACACCGGAGGAACGAAAGCTTAAAACATTTAGGACTATACCGTAAGAACAGAATTTTCTCAGAACTGTCTGTTTTTTATTGTTTTGAGGGCTTTCTTTTATCTGGGTGATTTTTTTATGAAAATGGTGAGGTGTCAGAGTGCTGGTGGTGTAGTAGTTAAATGCCAGTACTGCAGCCACAACGTTGTGAGTTTGATCCCTCAGGGCTCCAGGTTGACTCAGCCTTCCATCCTTCTGTAGGTCAGTGAAATGAGTACCCAGCTTGTTGGAGGCAATTAGCTAAATACATGTAAACCACTTAGGGAGTGCTTTGCACTGAAAAACGATATAGGAATGTAACTTTCATTGCTATTGCCCTTCTGAATCCTCAATTGAAATCTCATATGTGTCAAGGTATTTGAACAAGTGCTAAATACAGTCAGCCCTCCACATTTGCGGATTTGATTATTCACCGATTATTTGCAGTCACCTCTGCTGCCTCCTTATGCCATTTTTAATAAGGATTGCAAGCCATGTGAGACTGAGAAACTGCAAACGAGGCTTGTAAGTCCCTATTAAAAATGGTGCGGGTCAGCAGTGGTGGTGGCGGCAGCCCCCACCAGCCCCCCACTCCTGCCTTATGAAGGAACCCTGATGCTTCAAAGGAATCCATGGTGGGTTGAATATGGTGATCATACTTCTTTGTGCATTAAATATGGCTTGGGAGGGCCTATAGTTGTGCATGGTTTTTCCACTTTCACGGAGGTCCTGTGCCCCTAACTGTGGCAAATGTGGACTGTAGTTTTTTAAAGAATGCTTAAGTCCAGACACATTTGTCCTGTACGAAAAGCAAGCAAAGGACCTTTAGCTTCCTCTTCCACTGTGAACAGTAAGAAGGTTTGCCAGAGCTCCCCCTTTGTGCATCTCAGCTGGTAGTTGAGAGAGTCTCCGTTGTTGAACAGACTGGGACTTAGGTTAAAGTTAAAGCTCTGCCTTTGTCTCAGCTTTAGTGTATACATGTAGCAGAGTGAGGTGCTGGAATACACAGCATCGCTTTAGACTCCTGGCATGAGATTGCAGGTTTTAATGCTCTACTTTTTTGAAAATGCCTCACAAACAGAAATCTAGCACAGCAGGCAAATAAGTGGGATAAAATCACTTTTTGTGCTTTAGTTTTCTGTTTACTGGATTGTTCATAAGATTATTAATTTTTATATGAGGATGCTTTCAGAAGCAGCACCATCTAATATAATCTGAAGGATTAACATTTCATAATACATAATAATGGGAGAGTTTGCTTGTTACTACTAACAATAGGGAGAAAGGAGTTTAAAGGGTACTTTGCCTGCGTCAAGAATGAAGGTGGGAGAAATCACCTGAAGGGGATAATATAGTATCTTGGGATTTCTGAGGTTAGGCAAAAATCAGCCACCTGTCCCTTTATTACTCTATTGGTGAAGTTGGTGGTTTATTGCTGAAATTGGCTGTTATTGTTTCATGAAGAATTTACACTGCAGTTTCATCAAGAAGGAGTAGGCCATGCAAGTTTCACTGTAATCTCTTTAGGACCAAACTAGATGAGATACAAGAACCCTTTGTATTTTCCCCCACAAATGGGAAAGCCACTTCAGAGGGTCCATTTCTGAGAAGATGGATGACAGGAAGAAAAAAAAATCCAAGCAGCCCTTCTTTCTGCCACTCTTCTACTGTTAAATGCAGACCCCTGAAAGAAGGAGCAAAACTGGATATGGGTGAAATGTGTCCTTTGTGCTTTAGAGATCATTCTTACAGGTATGTCTCTTAGCCAGTGTGGGAGACTGTTTGCTCTGAGCAGAATCTGTGGATTCTCTCAGCCCATTTCAGTCATGATTTTATAACAGGGATAGGACACTATGAGGTATGCAGAATCATTTTTCATCTCCGTACCCCCATAGCAGGCCACGATGATGTGTGTGAGGCAATCTGGAAATCATCTGATGTCACTTCTAATTTGCTTTTGGCCCCAAATTGACTGTTTTATTCAGGTGGTTTGAGAGATTGTAATCAACTCAAGCCACTGTATTTTTTAACAGTTTTGTGGTGGTGTGGCTATTTGGGGATAATTTTTAAGTTGATGAGGCCCAGGAGCTTTGGGGCGTCTTGTAGGGCTTGAGTTCTCAAAAAATGGGGTTGGAAGCTGCTGATGGCCCACGGGCCACTTTTGCCTCACTCCTATTTTAGAAAGTAGGAATCTTTGATTTAGGAAGTTTGACCATGATTTGTTGACTGTTTCTCTTAAGAATAGCACCAGAAGATTTGTTCAGGAAGATTCAGCAGTGGATCCTGACAACAACTAGTGGTTCTGAAAAAGAAGTTGTTCAACTCACACAGGAAGTATGAATGCCTGTATTCCTTATGTTCCATTAGCAGGGTAATTAAAGTTGGAGGCAGTACTTCACTCTTTAATATTTGTGTGTGTGGGAAAGAGGTGTTCTGCTGTTTTGTTTTCTCTGTGTTGAGAGAGACTGAAATGCTCTGGTCACAGCTAACAAAGCCATGAGGCAGATGTATTCTACCTTACTGGAAACTGATTGGAAAGGCGAGTGTACCAATCATATGTAGAGAGAATGGGTGGTTTCTTCCTTCAATGGGTTGTTTGGAGACACAGTCTAGTTTAATTATTATTTCTCACTCTTCCCTGATATGCTGCAGCATACAGTCTGGGGATGATTGATAAGACTGATCTGGGAGGCAAAATTAATGATTTCTCTGATAGTGATCAGCATTGTTTAGGGCTAGGGGTGGGCTAACCAAATCCTCGAATCCTGAGCAAGGATTTGAGATTCGGGGATCCGAATCCCCTCGCTAAAACAAGCAAATTGAATCTCTCGAATCTTGCCACTGCTTTCTCCCACCTGCCACGGGCCTGATCCGCCCCAGGGCAGGCAAGAAAAGGTGACAGAGAGCGTGATCACATACTGCCCGCTCTGCTCTTGCCTGCCACAGGCTGGATTGGGCCCTGGGCAGCCGAGAAAACGTGCCAGAGAGTGCAATTGCATGCTGTCCGCTCTGCTCTCGCCTGCCATAGGCTTGATCGGGCCCTGGATGGGCGAGAAAAGGTGGCAGAGAGTACAATCGCACTCTGCTTGCTCTGCTCCCACCAGTCAATCCTATTATGGGGTTTTCTTGTCAGGAGGGAGCTTGCCTTTCCTTCCCCTGAGGATGAGATAATGTGACTTGCCCAAGGTCACCCAGTGAGTTTCCATGGTTGGGAGGGGATCTGAATCCTGGTTTCCAGAATCATAGTCCATCACTCAAACCACATTGACCTACTTTGGTACCAGGCATTATTCTGATGTGCAACTGCATAAATTTTGTGGAGTAGGATAATAAAATGTGCCATAGAATTAGATTTTTTGCACAATTGCAATATGAGATTTAGTTAGAAATGAAGTCATTTCTTAAATAAATGAGAATAAGATGATGAAATGGAAAACTGAAAATTGAAAAGACTACTGTCTCCTATCAGTCTTCGTAAGCTCATCTGAATAGTATATAATAGTATATTATAGGGACCAACTATCTGACTGTCTCATCTGTGACAAGGGAGAATTCATGGATAAAGCCTTGCTGCTTTGTGTTACTGCAGATATTGTCTGTTGCACCCAGCACTCTGGTTCAAAAGCACTTTTCAGTAGAAATGCTTTCTTTCTCTTGATTTTTAAACACTTTTTAAAAAAAGATTTGCAAGATTCAAGATTTGTGAGATTCGTGGATTCCCAGAACCTTCCAGGGATTCGGATCCAGATTCGGATTCAGAAAATTCTGGATTCATCCTGTCCTTATTTAGGGTATTCTCCTATATTTTTCTTTTTTTAAAAAAAATATCTAAAAATATTGAACAAGGGGAGAGTTGGAACTAGAACCAAGAGGGAAAAAAATAGAGAGGCTATTTTTTTCAGACACAATGAAAAGCAAGAAGAAACTAGTTTTTTTCCCAGTGGGAAATAATCTCTGAAATATTTTTGGGAAATCATAGAGTTGGAAAGGGCCCCATAGACCATCAAGTCCAACCTCCTGCTTAGCACAGGAAATCCTGCTAGACCATCCCCAGCAGCTAGCTGTCTAGCCTCTTTTTGAAGACATCCAGAGAAAAGAGACCCCGCCACTTCTCTAGGTAATTCACTCTATTGTTGAACATCTCCTACTGTCAAGAAGTCCTTTCTAATATTCAATCAAAATCTATCCTCCTGTAACTTAAAATCTGTAGACCCAGTGCTATCCTGTGGAGCAGCAGAGAAACAACGTGCACCATTCTCTTTTGGAGACAAAGGGCTTTATTGAAGATTGGTGCAGCATCCTTTTTTGATTATTATTTTTTTTAATCTTGAATTGGTTGCACAGTTAATTCCAGGCAGGAAGAGAGTTTAGGTTTTTTTCCCTTTTGTACAGCTCCCAGAATCTCTTAGCTAGCATGGTGGCCATGTTGGCCAAGGATTCTGGCAGTTGTAGCCCAGAAAGCTTTGAGCAGCAATCCCCACAAAGTGTTATTTTAAATAACGCTACATAACTACCTTCATAATAAGGACACAAACAGACTGTGCTACAGCAAGTCTTGGGCCAGCCTATTATGCTGAACCCCACAGCTGTGGAGCTGGTTGTGCAGTGGGTTTGAGCTCTCTCTCATTGAACAGTCAGTTAGCTCTCTACCTACCTGTTCAAAGGTGTGTGTGAGAGAGAGCTTTCTGTGTGCTTGCAAAATTATTGGCAGCATTGGGATGGTATTTAAAGAACCTCTTGAGAAAGTGAAATCACTTGTGTATTGATTTTTATATTAGCGTAGTGCCCCAGAAGGACTCCAGCAATAAGTTCTTTTCTCCCCCCCCGCCAAAAAACCCATGCTTCTCTGTTCACTGTGCCTGAAAATAGGGCCAGAATAAAAAAGAAGTGTTCTTGGCAAGTGACTATCAACAACCCTCCCTTACTATTCTGCTCAAGTGCTAGATGTTAGCGTTTGCCTTTTCACATTCCCATTCCACTTCTGTGTCCTAAATTATGGCTTACTCTCTGCCTGTTGCTCCAGTTGGCCATTTTATGGAGCTCTTATCCAAGTTGCCAGTGACCAGCAGCTTAAGTCTTTCTGTCCTGTGTGAGCTTGTGCCAAAATTAAAGGAGGAATATGCTGAGTGTCTGGGTTAACATGTGGTAAACATGAGTGTCATGCTTACTGCTCAAAGAAGACTAGATTGTCAACAGTTTTAAGGCTTTGTCCAATTGCTGTGTTATGATCTACAACTAATTTACAACCCAATCTAAGACTGGTCACAGCATGGATGCCCCAACAGATTTTTTTGGACAGGTTAAGAGAGGAAAAGAGAGTGCAAGATGTGTGGGTGAAAGATTTAGGTAGTTACAGTAATGTTTAAAGAATCTGTAGGATAAATAAAGTGAACCTAAGTGCAGGTTGGGAAGATCAGAGCCTCATAGATGCAAAGCCACTGTTTCAAGAGAAGGAGTCTCTCTTCTGCCTTTCTAGATGATCCTCAGAATGAAGAGTACCAGTTGGGACCATGACTGTATTCTGTGTTGTCATGATTCTTACAGGCTGCCTGTCTGCATATTTACTTGGAATTAAGAAGTAAATCAATGGGATTTGATTCTCCATATGTTTACTTTCGATTACAGTCCTAGCATTCATGTTGTGACTTGAGATCTTCAATTTCCCTTGCTTTATGATTTCTGCAGCTGAATGACTTCCATGGTGTTCTGAGCAAGTGGATGGTGAACTTACTGATTCACATGGTGCCAGACTTCACTTCGTGCAATACCCTCCCTCTGACTGAAGCAGAAGCTGCAAGGCAGGCAGAGCAGAAGATGCTGAACATTTTCAGTCTGGAAGTAGAAGCCACAAGTCTGGCTGCAAAATTGAGCAAATTCTCCTGTTATATGGTCAGGTATTGTTGATTTTTCTGAACTTCCTCTGCTTTTTAAGATTAAGAATCCTGATGGTTTGTCCAACTAGAACAGAGCTGTTGAATCGATTGTTGAATGTTAAGTCAACATATGATTAAATCCCACTGATTTAATGGAACTGCTCTAGTGGGGACTAACAATAGGATTTAGGCCAAGATCATCTTATGAGGCTTGGGAAAAGCCTGTAATGAAATAACCATGTAATAATGGCCTTGAGGAACAATGGGAAGTAGTTTGAATTTAGTACACCATGTGATGTCTAAGTCTCAGCTTCCTGTGTAGTAAATACAGCAGAGTCCCTGCCCTGGAACCTTAACTGACATATTGAATAGAGCCTAAGTGGTCTGTTATTTTTTTCCATAAATGCATTGATGAAGTGGGCTATAGTCCATCAAAGCTCATGCTATAATGTATATGTTAATTCTGAATATTCACAAGAATTTCTTATTTATAGTACATGTTAGTGATAGTGTCTACCTCACAAGGCTGCTGGAGGATGAATTCTATGTGACCTTTTATGTAAGCTTTGTTGGGACTCAATGGTCTTTCTTGGCCTTCTCCATCTTTGTTCTTCAGCCCACCGGTTCCTTGTTGATACTGGATGGGTGGTGCAGATAAGAGAAATCATGTTCAAATCTTATTTCTGTGTTGAAATTTCTGTGATATTACCAGCTGATATTAGGCAAACAACACTCATTCTCAGGATGGCAGGAGGATCAATCCACATACTATTGGGTTTGATCCCCTCGTGCCAGCCAATGCAGGAGCCCATAGCATCTTTTCCATTTTTTTCTGTTTGACTCCTTCCCTATTTGGACAGTTTTTCATTCTCCTGCCAACCAGCGACATGCTTTTTCCTATCTGATCATCATTTGTCTAGCATGTAATTTACCATATTTGCCAGCATATAAGGCATCCTTTTTTTCCTGAAAAATAATGCTTGAAAATCTGAGATTTTGCAACATCATGCAAGCTGGAAATCAAAGTTCAGGTGAGAAAAAATCAACAGCAATTGCTTCAGACCACTGTGTTGAAAAGTGGAAATTCAACACCTGGAATGGAACTCATGTTGTAGCTAGCACAGGGATGATTGATAGAGCAAAGGCATTGCAACCTTGCCAAATTATGGAAGTTTCAGGTCGCCAGGAAATCCTTTTTTTCTTATGCTCAGCCTTTGATAATGGAATGCTTAAAAGTGCTGATACTCAGCATTCAGCAACAGCAGCAGGCAGCAACAACACAAGCAGCATAGGGCATTCAGCAACTGCGGCAGTCAGTTCCTTTGCAGCCCCAGTATGCTAAGACATCCAAGTCTGAAATGCATGTTAATGCCAGTAAATTGCAGACATTGATAAAGGAAGTGATAATTAAAGGAGTAAATTGATTATTAAGTCCATGCAGTGAAAATCAATTTAGTATGATAGATCTAGCATCCAGCACAACTACGGTGAATTATAACCTAATGAATTATTTAATGCAGATGAATATACAAAACATGATTCAGCTGCAAAATTGATTAAAAATGAATTTATTAAATATGAACAGACAAAGACTGATGAATTCATGAACAGGAAACAAAGAAGTACTGAAAGATCAAAGTACTTCAAGCCTTAAAGCAAATGAACCAGTTAACTTTAGTAAGGAGTGTGGGTGGAAAACACCAAGAACATGTCAAGAAGAGGATTCTAAAGGAGAAAAGAAATGTACAAAAAAGTTTAAGCATCTATATGAGGAAGTAGAATCAGAAATAGATGAAAATGAAGAAAAAGAATAAGATGAATATTTAGAGAGTAGTGAAAAGAGGACTCATCAGATTTTGATTCAGATAGGGAAACTGTATTAGAAATACTGTTTTCAATGGAAAAGGAGCTTGATGAAAAGAATATTGTAAAAATTAGGTTTGGAAATGGATAAGAGTGAAGGTCAGGCTGATAATGATGAGAGAAAAGATGAATTTAGAGTGGCATCAGTGTTAAAGAAACCAGTGTCAAAATCAACAGAAATTCCATGGCCAGATATGTTTAAGGATGCAGTGGAACTGAAATGGGAAGCCCCCTTGAACACAAAAAGGTTAATGTCTTTCAGTCATAGGCTATAGATGTTAAAGAAAAAGGACATGGAGTTTCTTAAAGTGTCAGTTGTGGATGCCCCCATTGCAGCTCTTATTTTGGGAGCAATTGCTCTGGAGAAGGATGACATGGTCTTAAAGGAAATACATGAGTTTAGGGCAGAATCAGGTTGCATGAAGCATCAGCGCTAGTGATAAGAAGCTCAACAGCAGTGTTGGTGTTTGCTAGGGTAGCCATCTTCTGGTTACAGGATGTGTTAGACAAGTCATCATATCAGCAGACGTACTATTAATAAGGTCCTTGGAAGAGTTCAAGGAGTTCTAAGGTCCATAGCAGATTTAGGTCATGATTCAGTAGCATACATAGCCAGAAATATTACAGCTGCCACAATAGCTCAAAGATCAGTTTGGTTGTGCCACTAGAAGACAGACCAAAAGAAAGAAATAACTTGCATACATGGAATAATTTAGCATACATTCCATTTAATAGAGGTCTGTTGTCTGGAGTCAAAGCACTGGAAGAAAGCTCTTTTAGAGGCTAGGGACAAGAAGCAAGTCATTCCAACTATTCAGAGAAAGAACTGAAAAAGCCATGTGGAAAGCCATGAGAAAGCCATGTGGAGGGAGTTTTTCTTCCTTTTGAGGTGTAACATCATATAATAGGGAGTCGGACTACAACTTTAACAGATGGTAATAGAATCAGAATAAGCCTCAGTTTAAAATGCAGAGATTTCAACAAATGAGAAACAGAGCAAGCCACTCAGTTAGGGGCGGGAAACAGCAATTCTAGGTGGATAAATAGCCAAGTGTGGCGAGGGGTGTGGAGACTGAATGGCTTTGGTCCAAGATAACATTGGATAACTGGGTGTTTGATATGGTTATCCATGGGTATAAGATTAAATTTGCAAAGAAGCTATGTGGCAGATATTTCCTTTCTTCAGTTTGAAAGCTTAAGGAGAAACAGAAGATAGTTATTAAAGAAAGAGATAATCTATTACAAGTTGGGGCGATAAAAGAGATTCCTAGAAAACAGCAGTTTAAAGAGAGAGCAAGTGGCACATGTTCGATATTAGAAGAGCAGTGAAAGAGTACATCAGGAGAACAAGGGAAATTAGACATATAGAAGCTCTTTTTGTGTTTTTCCATTTGAAGACACTTAGGAATAAAGTTTTAAAACAAATGATAGGCAGCTTAAGGCTTAAATTTTCTTACATATAATTATGCTAATGCATTGAGACTAATATGTGTTTGGCCACACTTGATTCATTCAGTGGCAATGAGCATGGTGTATACAACATCAGCATTTTTAAAGGAAGTGTGTAGCTCTGCAGGATGGAAGGAGTCTTCCACTTTTGTGAGGCACTATAAAATAGGTATAGTTTAGCACAAGTTGCAGGCAAGGCTTTATAATTAAAACTGTTAGTAGGGGAGATATAGTCGATGGATGCAACAGAAAAAGATCTGGACTCTTGCCTGGCCAGCTGGCATGTGGAGAAAGCCTGGGTGTGTGGATGGATCTCCTGCTATCCAAGAATGACTATTCATAGTAGGTGCCAACCTCTCAATTTTGCTGAGATTGAAGTTTTTGCTTCAGCAGCTGCTGCCTTTGGTGGACTGTAACTGCTTAGGTAAGTGAGATAAATTGCTTAGGGCTCACTATGCACAGGAGGCATAGCCTAGAATGGTACTACTTTGTTACATCCCTGAAATTTTAAAATTTGCGGGGTATAAGAGAAAGTATCTGATTGGTCTGGTTTTGCCTTGATTACCTAGATTTCCTTTTTTGCAATCTTTAGAAATTATTGTACTGGTTTCCTGAGACTAGCCCTGGCCCAGGCATCTTTCATAGTTCTGTGACTGGGTCCTACAGTTGTGCCATTGAGAGGTTGCAGGAATTGTATAAACTGAAATAAATTATGGGAACACTTGGAAAAAGCAAGTCACAAATATGCTCATTCACTAGAATAATGCCTATTATCAACAAAGACTTATTTTCCAAACAAGGGACTTTTTTTTCACCTTAGATGGAACAATTATTATTAGTAGGAACAATTTGTATTGTACAACAAAATACACAGCACCAATAATCTTTATGAAGTTCATATTATCCCTATATTTCCAATGTGAGCGATGAAATTAAAATAAAAAGGCTTGTCTGTGGATACTTAGTAAACTCATCATAGAAGTGAGATTG